>JAPDHQ010003624.1:0-12183 GCA_026184515.1 Peronosclerospora sorghi | reverse complement strand
GAGTGTTCTCGTAAGTTTTTATATTTACGTAGTATATGTTCACCGTAATTTGCATAATTTTACAGACTGCCTAGCGCCAAGTTCTCCTTCTGCTCGACAATGCCCCTTCTCACGTGACTGCATATCTTCAGCTTGAAAATGTTCGAATTGAGTTTTTACCACCAAACTGCACTTCGAAAGTACAGCCAATGGACGCTGGAATAATTGTGGCATTTAAGCGCCATTACCGACGTTACCACTACCAGCATGCATTGGCCAGGGATGAGAAAGGAGAGCAAAACATTTACAAGGTGGATCAACTGACTGCGATGCGCTGGTGCCAAGCATCATGGGAAGAGATCTCGCCCCAGACCATCAGCAACTGCAACAACCACACCTGGTTATTTGTGGAGGGTCCTGTTCCTGAGAAGGGACGGATTGTGCCGGATCGGGAGGAGAAGCAGGTTGAGCAAGCGTTAGAGGACGTCTTGCACGCCTTCCTTTGCAAAATCCAATGGCAATTGAGAATTTGCTGAATCCTGTTGAAGAGGACGGATCAGAACTCGTGGAGTTGACTGACAAGGAGATTATTGAGATGGTCAGGCATTCAGAGACAGATGAAGAAGAGGAGGATGCGGTTGAAGTGGTGATTCCGAAAGCGGAGAAGCTTCATCGCCTTGGCATAGTTCTCTCCCTTATAGAACTACCATAGAAGGGAGGGCAGCACATAAGTACCTTCGTAATCTCCAGCATTCCATTAGTACAGCTGCTACTACGCAGTGCACGCTTGACTCCTGGCTTCATTCTTCGTGCTGATGAGTAAAAATTCAAGCTTTGTGCACATTTTTTCCCCCTCGGATAAGTTATGTTTGGCCTCATAACTTATCCACCATAGTACAAGGCCGGTGGATGAAAAATCATATAACTTACGTGAGGATATAACTTATGAGGGGATAACGTATCTGAGGAAAGACTGTAGAAACAATAAAACACGTGCAAGACATTCTTTTGTAGCCTCGAAGCATTCGCGGGCTACCTTTGGCTTCAGTCCAAGCACGCGAGACTCAGGGCCCTTCCCATCTTGTGCACTTACAATACACACACAACTTGCTCTTGTAATGCCGATGCACTCGAAAAAAGGAAAGCCAATCTCCACGATGCCAAACAAATGCACCGGACCAGGATACCACCTAGGCCTCCTATTTGAATCACTTAATCATGAATCAAGCCTGATTCATGATTCAGATGGGAGACGCTAAACAGCCTGCAGCGCGAGACTAACTGGCCTGCAGCCCCAGCCTGCAGGCTTATTAAGGCTAAATTACTGCCTCTTTTGGATTTTTGTGTACAAACATTCATTATTATAGGTAGCTTCTTGACAAAACAATCACCTAACCGACACGGCGTGCTTTCCGTCCACCGTGCGCTCCACCGCCTTCAACTCAGTTTCCGCTCGCGCACGAGCGGCACATAACACACGCCAAGAGCCGCCGCTGGGCAAACGCGTGGCCATGGCGTGTAATTTCCACAAAAATCTGGCCGCCCCGGGGTTCATCTAACGGGAGCACGAGCCGTCCGCCGTCCGCCGTCCGCCAATTGATCCATGAGCGCTTGCGGCGGCACGTCCGCCGCCGCGCCCACGTGAATGTAATGGAACGGCGCTTCGTTCGGGAGCCCGTCCCAGCCATTGTGAATGCGCAGCGTGACGATCCCGCGCTCGAGCAACGTGCCATTCGCCGCGTGGATATTCTTTTTCGCAAAGTGGGACGAGCGCGAGTACAATGTCCACGCCGAACACGCGTCCGCCCTTGTCCGCGACCAAGTGCCCCAAACACGCCGTCAAGTAGCCCGAGCCACAGCCCACGTCCAAGACATACGGCGTGCCCACGTCCTTGAACGCCGCGTAGCCTATTCCAGTGCGTGCCCGTGCATATGCGGCGCCGAGATTGTCTGATGAAACCCAATCGGGTGCGGCACGTCCTGATACGGTGACAGCGCGCCCACGTGCTCGCCATCGGGCGTCTCGTGCTGCGCCACGTACTTGGCGCGATCCGTCGCACGCATCGCGTGGACGACCGCGTCCGACTGGATCACGCCCGTGCGCCGGAGCTTGTCCACCAACTCATCGTTGCTCGACGCATTACACGCCCAGGACGCCATACCCGCTCGAATTCCAAAGTGACAAAAGCTGGCGGGCACGGGAGACGCTAAACAGCCTGCAGCGCGAGACTAACTGGCCTGCATCGGTCAACTTTTTAGTGGAAGTTGATGTTTTTTCTCACGCTTTTTTCAATTTGCTGAAGACTTCGCTTTGCTTCGAGGGTTCGGTTAAATTTAAGGAATTTATGGGCCGAGCAATCTCTGACCGAAACACAAAAATCCAAAAGAGGCAGTAATTTAGCCTTAATAAGCCTGCAGGCTGGGGCTGCACTGCAGGCCAGTTAGTCTCGCGCTGCAGGCTATTTAGCGTCTCCCGATTCAGATTCATTTTCCCAGGGCTGATTCATAATTCAGATTCATGAATCATGGATCACCATATATATAGTAAATCACGCATTTACAGGCTTTTAGCATAACAAAGACACCCCCCCAAATCATGACAGAAAAACAGATTGTGTATTCAGAAACCATAAACTCTATAATAAATTCAGCCAATTCAACAGCCTCACTCTATCTGAAGGAAACCCTTTTTTCTATAGAAGACTTTGAGGCACACCAAGAGGGGACACACAATGTAATGTTTCTAGGTTTCAAGGGACGTAATGTTTATTCTTAACACGTCTACCCTGCTATTTATACTTTTCTAAGAGCTAACTTCGACGACTACGACTACAGAATTAACCGACGGAATTAAAACAAATTTAAGAAGCAATGGCCAATAAGATTAAGGAATAACGAAGTGACAAGCGTGTCATTATTAATGAAAACAGTTATTAAAGTTATAGTGGCAACCAATCAATCGGAAGAGCGCAGCTGAGTATAGATAGGCCCAGCTGACCTGTATTCATTACACACAACAAATGGTATTGGCATATATGTGCCTGCGAGCAGTTGTGCATATTGGCTCACTGAATCTGATTCATAAATCAGATTCATGAATCACGGATGGCCTACTATCACCATATGGCAAATCATTCGATATGGAATCTTGAAGTGAAAGACTAGTAGCTGCATACTGAGTGTCGATTCTCATGGCTCAAGCTCGAGAGACTCCACGCTGACGGTCTATGTTTTTTTTTCCCTCGACGTCGTCTTGACGTATCGTTTCCCAAAACTTAGAAAAACAAGCAGCCGCAAAGCTTCTCATCTACACACACAATCGTATGCATGTGTTGCCCCAAGCACAACGATTTAGGTAGGATCAAGCATCCACCTACCGATCTGTGAATGTCACATGTCACCTATCCACGCCCATTTCTTCCTTTGATATCGACGACGCAAAAACACACACACGCGCCAACGCCTGTGTGTGTGTTTGCACGAACGCATGCGACGAGCTTCCCTTGTTCTCGTGGCTGCCCTGGTTTTCACTTGTTTCCTTGCCTTGGTGGCAGGTCGCTTGGATCTGAACTCGATCCAAGTGACGCGACTCGTCCGCCGCCTCATCAGCGAGGCTCAATTGAGACAAGTGCTCCACGCCCCGGATCCCCAACTCGAAGTCATGCGACTCTTGTACGCACGCGGGCTCACCCCCGACGACGTGATGCGCCAGCTAGGCATTCGAGCGCTTCTGCGTACACATCACTATGTCGCGCACCGCACGGACTTTAAGTTTTACACACTCTACCGACGGCGTTACGAAAACGGCGAGCTAGACTAGAGAGAGCGAGAGAGTGAACGACTAAATCCACTGCTACGTTCTTGGTCTTACATCCATTTCTACTCGCTTTGCAGTACCTCATGGCTCGAGTCTATTGTGAGCGTGTGCTGACGCTCTTGGTAGCTCGAAAGAGTGGCATGGCTCGTCGAAACGTGCTGATCTCGTCAATGACCTCGACAGGACGCTCAGCGGCTCGACCCACGAGCATTGCAGCCGCGAGTCCCGTCGACGTCGTGGACCTCGCGGTCCACGACGTGGTCCGCTCGTCCTGCGTGAGCTCGACCATGGGATGCGAGGCCCCATAGACCCACACGCTCAGTTTGCTCCGGTCGAGCCCACGCACGGCAAAACACGCGTCAAAAAATTGTACGAGATCGCGCGGCTGCAACGTCGCGACGATCGCGGCCACGCGCTCGCGTCGATCGAATCGAAACGTCTCGCGCGCAATCTCGTGCCACGACCGCATGGCGTCGTCCATCTCGTACTTGGGGCGCTCGCGCTGGGCTTGGACCACGGCCCGGACGTGTTGCGCCCACGTCGGGCGGGGCATGTCGGTCAGGACCGATCGAAAGTGGGCGAGAAAACGTTCCATCCGAGCATCCAAGACGCGGGGCGACGCCACGTTTGATTGAATCAAGAGACGAAAGTAGTGCACGCCTTCCAGGCGCGTAATGCCCGAGAAGACCAAGTACCCGAGCTGCTCTTGCGTCCGGAGCTGATGGAAAAACGGTTCCTTGAACACGTGCGCAAAGAGCTCGAGACGCGCTTGCGTTGCGAGCGTCTCGTCCTGGGCGTCACAGCCTACTTGATACAAGGTGCAGATGGCGGAATTCACGTTCTCTTGGTTCCACGCTCGCTGTTGAAAGCGGTACTCGCTTGCCTCCGAGAGGAGGACGATGCGTGGATGGACGCGCTGGCTCGGCAACAGCGGCAAGGCGCCGCGTTCCGCGCGGCCACACCCAAACGACTGCACCACTTGCTCCATCAATGGACGCGCGGCACTGAGCGCGAGGTTGCCGTAGAAAAAGCCTTCAATAAACACTTGCCGGAACAGGGCGTGGCCGTGCGCGGCCAAGTCCGTCGACGTCACGTGCTCGATCGCGCGAAGTTTATCGTCCACGCTCCATCGCGACGTCTCTAAGAGCTGACTGCATTGATGGACGGCGTGCTGATAGGGCTCTTCCAGGTATACATTCTCGTACATGCGCTTGGTCCGGTCCTTCACGCGCTGAAAAATCGCCTCGTCGAGGGGATACGTCGCGCTCGTCATGGCCAGCATCTGGTCCAGTACTTTGGAGACCAAGATGGGGAGCTTTTCGGAGTAGCCACCGGCAAAGAGCTCGAGCGCGCGCGCGTGGAGACCAAGCTCATACTCCATGCCGGCCAACTCGGCGTCGTACGCCATTTCCGTGAGCGTATCCTTCACGTATCGAACAAATAAACTCGTGAGCACGGCATGATACGGCGTCGTGGAGAGTGCGGGCGAGTCGAGACGAAAAAAGAGCAGGAGCTTGGGTTTTCGAAAGTCGACGTCCGGTTTGTACCATAGCCGGCACGTTTCATCCTCTTGCAACAAGAGGGGCGACGTGATGGGGATGCCAGAGACTGGAGACGGCGGCGTGACAATCCGAAAGTCCTGGCACACGAATTCATTGCGACGGGGAAGCTCGAGCGCCATATTCCGAGGAGGAGACGCCCAGCGCTCGAGCAGGGACGACGCAATGGGCGCTTCGGAGTACGGCGTGTGGTACCATTGTTCCACACACTCGGTCGTGCCTTCAAACGTTTTACTCACGACCGTCAGACGCATGCGCGGTGCCGTCAGGAGATTCAAGACTTGCTGCACCTTGTCCGCATCAATGTCGTACAGAACCACGGTATTCGGATATCTTCGGGATCCAAGCAACATCCAAGTCCATGGTGTCTCAGCTTTTTCGAAGTGAGTGGAAGTTTGGACGAGAGCACAAGTATTGGGTGTGTGACCGCTCCCGTGGTCGAGTCGGACGCTCATTTCGAGAGAGCTTCCGACTCGGCGGCTCTCAATCCACACGTAGCAGTGCTCTCTACTCCGAACAAGACGTGAATGTGCTCTACGCTAGCCGGCGTGCTCACGAACGCTCAATCCCATTGACCAAAAGTGGTGGCAACCACCATGGCGAGCTTCGCTCTACGGAGACGGAAGGCAAGAGTGGATGCGTCGCAGCGCCTGATATTCGTGTCAACATGCTGCGGACACTCCAATGTGTGTTTGGGCAACATATTTTTACACAACTTGGCCCTTTGTGGACCACATTACAAATTATGGGTCACTGTTGTTTGAGTTAAGAGACCTACTATATTCGCCTAGACGGGACCAAAACCCAAAGTCGATGGTCGAGGGGGACTGGCGCTGGGAAAAAGCTGGATCCACTTCACGCCGTGTGCTGCAGCGCTCGATCCAGTGTGCCATCCATCATGTGGCTGTCTGCTCCCGTCCAGCACGAGAGGCAGGGGGGACGTTCGAACCATCCACTGCGCAATGTGCTGTGTCCCCTTGACCAGAAAAAACGTTCAGGCCTCGACGCTTGGTTCCTTTGCCCCAGATAGCTTGCAAGGAGAGCCCTTCTAGCTCAGTCGGTAGAGCGCAAGACTCTTAATCTTAATCCAACCGTGGTCGAGTGGTTCACTACTCACTGCGGGAGGAAGGTCCCGGGTTCGATCCCGGGACAAACCAAGCTGGTTGGTTTCAGAAAGTATAATGTGACGAAATCACCCAGATAGCTTGCAAGTACTCATTCCATCCCGATGCACTGTCGTTGGCCGGGAAGGATACCTACCAGCTATCATTTGACAATGGTTGCGGCTGCGATGGCTGGTTTCAACCGTGCGACACCACACGTTGCGCGAGCCCTTGAAAACAATCACTTTGCTTGATATTTGGCGCTCTCGACACACCCAGTTGCTCCATGTAGCAAAAGAACGGTCGGGGGGGGTCATGCCATCGCAAATCACAGCACGAGTACACCGTCCGATGAATGCAAATGACAACAGGCCCCGCGATTTCATGGCGCACATGAGTGATCACGTGAGCTTCGTACAGCCAAAGATCTCTTGGCATCGAACCTCCTTGCGTTGTTTGGCAAGACGGAGAGACGGGGGTGGCCATTCCGCTGCATTCCAAGCACGCCGGGGCAATATGGCATCGTCTGCCTATGGGCTTCGGACACCTTGTCACCCGCTGGCGCGACACTCGCGCCCATCAATCTGCACGCTTTAGACTATATTCAACCGACGGGTGGCCACTTTTGCTTGTATCGCTCGTCGAATGCTGCAATACAATATCGGCTTTTGCTAACGTACATACCGATGTATCGTGGATACCCCCTGCAGCGTTTAGGGTTTAGGGTTGATTGGTTGTTTTCAGCCTGCAGGGTTTAGGGTTTAGGTTTAAGGGTTTAGGGTTAAGGGCTTAGGGTTGTATGTTAGTCAGTCGGGGGTATGTATGTACATACGGTATGTACATTAGCAAAACCCTACAATGTCATCTTCATGTGTCAAATCTTTTGTAGCTAGCACACATCAACCATGGAAAACCGAGACGTCCCACATGTGGTTGTTTGAGACCACCCAGATCTCTCTCTTGTTGGAATCAACCGGGGATTCGTGCAAACACTTCACGAGATGGCGACCTACCTGCTGACAAAGTTTCAGCTCGTAGGGATCAACGTAAGTAGCCCAACTGGTATCCGCCCTCTAGCGGCGCGTAAGGTTCGGTAGTAGGCGTGCTTAATTAAATGCAAAATAGAAAGTATATATTATGTAAGGTTACTTAGCTGACTATTCGGTTCCTAAGTGTGAACTTAATTCTGTAACCGTCAATAACATGAAAAATGTATACTACCCATGTCAGCCAATGGGATTCCACCATTTCGGAAGATTGCAAAGCCGAAAGTGGCTACACACTCTTCCAACACTCCTCCTGGAAGACCGGAGGCTGCACTATCGTCACTGTAGCCCTAGCGCTGCACGCAACACTTGAATCCGCTGCGCGCTTAGGTCCTTGGTGAGTAGATCAGCGAGCATCTCTTCACTTGGCACGTGGCTTGCCGAAACGATGCCTTTCCGTGCGTAGTCCTTCAAAAATTTCAGCTTGATATCGACGTGCTTGGATCCGGCCGCACTCGTCTCATCTTCGAGTTGCTTCAATGCAGCTTGGTTGTCCATCTTAAACATAATTGGTGTCTTGGCGTGCATCCCAATTTCCGCAATTAATTCTTTCAATCCGAGCACCTCCTTGCCCGCCATAGCTGCAGCAACAAACTCGTCTTCGGCTGTCGATAATGCTACTGCCGTTTGTTTCTTGCACGCCCAATTAACGAGAATTCCATTTACGAAAACCACCATTGCCGAAACACTCTTTCGATCAACTTTGTCCGCCGCAAAATCGGCATCACTATAAACAGTGATTCGCAATGGCATCGGCAGTTCATTATCATGCTTCAGAGCAAGCTTGAGGTCACTCGTTCCCTTAAGGTACTTGAGGATCCTCTTGGCTATCTTGTAATCGCCCAACGTGGGTGCATGGGTCTTACGTGTGGCTCGGTGCACGGCGAACAAAATGTCAGGACGCGTGCACCGGGCGACCCATAGCAGACTGCCCACAAGCGATTGAAACTGCTTGATGCTCGGCAAATTTTCCTTCGGCTGTGGTAGGAGAGGTTCTTGACACTCCTTCACTTCATCCAGTGCCAGCACAGGAGTTCGTGCTGGGTTCATCTTCTCTAGCCTGTTCGTCTTCAATATGTCCTTGATAGTGCCCTCTTGGTCTAGCAAGTAACCGCTCTTCGGATCACCTTGAATCCGAACGCCCAGAAACTTGGTGACACTGCCCAAGTCCTTTAGTTCCAATACTTGCATGTTTGCGAAAAATTCCCGGACGATACTCTCACTGGTTCCGGTAACCAGGAGATCGTCAACATATGCTCCAACTATGACGGTTTCGGCTGCTTGTTGCTTGACAAAGATGCACGTATCCGTCACACACTGCGTGAATCCAAATTTCAATAATGTTTCACAAAGGCATTGGTGCCACAGGCGCCCAGCCTGCTTCAGTCCATACCGGTTGCGCTTTAATTTTAGCGCGAGCTCCTTTGGTGAATTTACACTGAGATCATGCAATGTATCCATCGAAATGTCCATGCCTTGTGGCACCTGCAGGTAAACTCCACATTTTCCTCAGACTTGGCCTTGGGGTAGGCACTTGGCACATCACCATGGCGTGCCGCTACCCCCCACACTTGTGCCAAAGCAAGAATCAACTTGAGATTATTCAACTCCATAACGGTTGAAAATGTGAAAAAATAGTCCGAACCGTAAACTTGTTTGTCGCCACGGGCAACCAATCTCGCCTTGTACCTCTCGACCGAACCGTGTGCACTGACCTTTGTCTTGTACACCCACTTGGTTGGGAGAGGTACCTTACCCGGAGGGCGGCGTACAATTTCCCAGGTTTCGAGGTCTTCAAGAGCTTTGAGCTCCTCCGTTTCCGCTTGCTTCCACATTGTGGATTGCGGGCCGCTATGCGCCTCACGATATGTCTTGGGGTCTGGCTGCATCACTGACCCACTTTGCGCTCCCGCACTTGACGCACAAACAGCATAAACACACAACACACCTTCCGCAGTTTTCTCATTTTCGACAACTTGCTGCGTGGTGTCACCGTGTGAAGCAACCCCCCTTGCCCTCGAAGCAGCATATTCTTGACCTTTAGCCGTCTTTTTAGGCTTCCGAAGGGTCTTTCTGGTGCCCTGGTTAGCGTTCCCAGCGCGTTCCGGAGTAGTCACCGGCATCGGCGTTTCACCACTGGCAGAGTTGGAAACCGTCGAATTTTCACTTCGTTTTCTTGCATGCGACTCCGCCAATGCTTCGAGCTCTTGGTTGCATTCACCTTCGAGGACTTTAGTGATCTTGTCACTCGTCTCAGGACTGAGTGTTTCAATCGCAGTGACGTGCCGTGTCACTACGACCACCCTGTCCTTCAGCAACAGCACTTTGAAACCTTTCGTCTTATCATTTTTGCCGAGAATCAGAGCTCGTTCGGCGTGCTTTGCCAATGATTTCTTCTTAGGGTCCCGCCAAACCATGCACGGGGACCCGAAAACAACAATATCCGTGACCACTGGCCGCTTGCCAGTCAACACATTTCAATGGCGAAATTCGCCCAGCATTCGATCGGGTCGGAGTACGATTGAGTATGTATGCAGCATACTCAGCCGCCTCCGACCAATACGTAAGAGGTACTCCTGACCCAAATATCATGCACCAGACCATGTTAAAAATGGTCCGGTTCATTCGTTCCGCCTTGCCATTCGAAGCAGGCGTTCCGGGCTCGGTCACTTGGCGACGAATACCGGTCTGTTCACAAAACGGATCCACGTTCCGGTACTCGCCGCCACCATCCGTACGCAGCACGTGCACTCTGCATGAAAATTCATTTTCAAACCATGCAATGAAATGGCCAAACATTCGAGCCGCCTTGTCCTTGGTGCGTGCTGCGAAGACTCGAACATAATTCGAAAAATGATCCACAAAAACGACCAGGTATCGGTTGCCACGCCTGTCTCGGGGGGTGATCGGACCTTTGAGGTCACTGCAGATCACTCCTCCGATGCGGTCAATCGGGGCGTTCTTGCCCGAATCCGCCTTCGGATGTGTCTTTCGGGTCGCTTTACCCTCGGAGAACGTCAAACAATTTGGCCGATTCGTATCCGTTAAAACAATGCCGGACCTAGGGTCCCTGGCCAACCTTTCGATGGTGTCGTATGCCAGGTGACCCAGGCGAACATGGAAATGATGTAGGCTGCCACTGTGAGCGTCCGAACCGACGTCTTCCATCGCACTGTTGACAACCATGTCACTGAAATCCGTAAAAAAAAATGCTTTTCCTTTCCGTTTTCAAACGGGCGATAAAAACCGAACCATGCGTGTATACGTCAAAACGTTTTTCATCTTTAACCATAACGCGAAGCTTGTGTCCATCATCGACAATGGCACATCCCTTTTCGCGTAGTCGACCAAGTGAAATCAAATTCAGAGCCAATTGCGGTGCGTAGTATACTTCGGTCAAGACAACGACCGTTTCACTTGTGTCGCACGTCCGCAACGTAAGCCGTCCGACCTTGGTAGCTGGTAGGATGCTGCCGTCCGGCAGTGCAAATATATCATTTAGTACACAATCTTTTGCGTCTTCCAACAAATCTGCGTTCGACACCAAGTGTCTACTAGCGCCACTGTCAATAATCCAAACATTTTCACGTTCAGGATTACCACATGCATTAATGTACGCATCTAGAGTGGAATCCAGAGTTGAAAGTACAAAACGCTTCGATGACTTGTCATCTCTGCTACGATTTGTACCTTGATTACCACCATCACCCTTTTTATTTTTCTTCTCGGGGAAATACTTTTGTATGTGCCCCTCATTTCCACACGTGTAACAGGCACGCTTGCCCTTGCCAGATGTTGCGGCATGCGCCTGCAACTTAAACGCTGGCTTGCCCTTGACGACATCATCTTCTAACTTCTGTGCCCAGGCAATCAACTCTTGCGCGTGACACAGGTAGTCTTGTCGGCAGGGATCATATCGCGCCATTAACATCACTTTCAACTTGGGCGCAGCAAACTTGACAATGTTTTCAATGATCAACTTTTCGCTCGATCCGCTTTCGCGAGTCAGAGCTACTAGGTATAAGTAGTGTTCGGTCCACGAACGCTTAGCGTCCTTTTCCATGGCAAACCAGGCCGCAGCTTGGTGGTGGGATATATTAACCTTGAATCCCAACCACATTTGCTCCATCACGTAAGTAAGCTGCGGCCGCACCCACCACCACGAACCAATGTTCGAGCGGAAATATTCCGCGGCGGTGCCTTCGAGATGTTCACCAAATTTGTTTACTTTAAGGCGTTCACTCCATTGGAACCCTGAGGTCATCTCACCGATCTCGATTGCCTCCATGAAAAGGTAGGCCCATTGGCGGTAGCCTGCACTCAAACCGGGATACAGCTCCCGCCCCGAAAACTTTTCAATACTCAATTTGGGTATTTTATACCCGACTTGATGCACCGGCATAAACCCTTGCCCAGGTGGTGCATCAGTCCCGCCAACACCTTGCATGCCAACCGGCACTCCGCGAGGTGTCGCATTCACTTGTGGGTGTGGCCTTGCTCTGGCTTCAACCCCTTTGTCCTCGGCCAAATCATTCAGAGTCATCTGATGGCCGAAAGGACGGTAATTCTGCAGGCTGTCACGGAACTCTGTGTCCTGTACCCGCATTGGTGATCCCTTCCTCGAACCGGAGAACACACTGGGAAGTGATTGCCTGGCCTGCCCATCTTCAATGGCAGTC
>JAPDHQ010003620.1:0-10365 GCA_026184515.1 Peronosclerospora sorghi | reverse complement strand
TGCTAATGTTTTCGATTTCGAACTTGACTCCACCACAATGGTGCGCGAGCCCGGATCACTTGGTGATCGTGGATATCACCGTGCTGATATTCCATCAAAAATTGGATTCGAAGATTTGAATGATTTGAATATGGAGTCGTTCTGGAGAGGACGTAAGGAAAGGCTATCGCCTTACGTTCTCGTTGTTGATAAAGATGGCGATGTCCGATCTGGCCTGGTGGAGGACCAGGTCGGTATTAATAAGTTTTTTCCTCCCCAAAAGGCTCCCACCGGAGCCGATCGGGACTATAGCAGGTCTTGCTATAGTTCCGGAAGGGATCAGGACCTTGGTCCTGATCCTATGTGTATGAATGAAAAAATTGATGGAAAACTAAAAGATGAAAATTACTTGGAGGCTGACTGGAACGATCCGGTCTACCTCCCTAAAGTCCCCAAGGTACCCAAGGTGCCCAGAAAAGGGCTGGGAATGCCACCCGACGAAGACGACTTCGAAGAAAAGTCGAAGGTCGGGGATGAGGCTATCACCGAACAAGACCTGGACAAGATGTATTATGTTTTTGAATTGAAGCGATTTGTTCGCCAAAACCAGGTCTTTCGGGTGTTGGACCTCCATATCACCGACCGTCTTCTCGGTCCTACTACCGAGCCGATCCAGAGTGATCGACCATTACTGCTCGTCAAGAATTTGGTGGCGATGTTGGCGGAGGTTGACATTAAAATGCAGAACCCCGCCGGTGTCAATAAATTGTTTGAATTTGATGCTTGGAGACTGGAGGCGTCGATGTCGGACCTCCACGACCGTTTGGTTCCACCGGTGGGGGCGTTTCGCCGCCCAACTCCCACCACGGCAATGAAGGTCGCCGAAGCCTCCACAGAGCTTGTTGACATTGGTTCCGATGATGAATCGATCTACCAGTCTCCACCGGCTTCTAACAGCTCATCAGAGTTGGAGACCGGTGTCGAGCGGATGACCATGGGGGTGGACCATGCCCGGTCTAAACAAAAAAGGGACATGCGGCAGCAAGGGGCTGTTTGCCAGTCGGGGACCCAGCGAGCCCCACAGGCCTCAGTTCCGCAAAAGGAGGGTATCAACACGTTGCCCATGACGCCAGCCAACGTCCAAGCCATGTTTGAGACGATGATGCAACGTTTCATGGAAGAACGGGTTAGACCACCTATGCGCCCACATGTCCAAGACCGGTCTACCTGTCAAGGTGTCAATGTTTGCAAAGATGTGGATATGGAATCGGTAACATCTATGGATAAGCCTATTAGAAGTGATAAACCAACCGGCAAGACCGCGTAGACCAAGCAAGACAAGTGACTGTGATATGGAGTCGGTCGGCGGTCTTGACGACCATGGTGGGTCAGATGGTACAGGCGCAGGCAAGGTGCGCAAGGCTAACCTAGCCTCCACTACTGCCTACGACTTTGTATCTGCTGCGATTCCGCGCATCCGTATGGACGCGACGACCGACCTCAAGGACTTCACCGGCAAGGATGCTGATGAAGACCAGGCCCGGTCTTGGTTCAGTCGGGTCAAGTCTGCGTTCCTGCGAGACCAGACCCCAAAAAGCGAACGCTGTTTAATCTTCCGGGATTTGTTAAAAGGACCGGCTGCGAAGTGGATTCAACAGTTGGGTCGGGGCGTCCGGTCTGACTGGGACCTGTTATGTGCGGAGTTTGAAGGTCAATATTGTAACTACGGATTTTCAAGCGCCCGTAAGTACCACCATATGCAGAAGCGGGACGACGAAACACCGATCGAGTATTTGCATCGGTTGAACGTGGCTGCACTTCGAGCCGGCATAACAATCAAAGAGAATAACCCGCCGAACGGTGTCGCCTTAGAACATGTGGGTCACTATATTAGTACCCTTGACGATCAAGAACTGGCGGACCAGCTTACTCTACTGCGTCTTAAGGATGCGGGGAAGTCGAACAGACCCTGCGGACGTTACAACAGTCGCGTAGTATGAGAGCGAAGACCGCTGGTGGATCAGGTCGCTATCGTTCCAAGACCCAGACCGATCCGGTCAAGAGACCTTGGACCAGACCGACCCGAGCGGTCAAGGCAATTGTAGCTGATGACAGCACGGGGTCAGAAGGGGAAAGTGGAAGTCCATCCAGCCAAGAGTCATCGGATGAAGACCAGTATCGTTACGTCTATGTTGCGGGACCTTCCCCGAAGACCAAGTCGAAGTCCGACCAGGTGGACCGGAAGGGAAGGAACGGAAGCAAGTCCGATCCGGACCGACCTCGTCAGAAGTGCTCCCACTGTGGGTAGAGCAAACATGATGGTCCAAACTTCTGGAAGAAGATGGTGTGCAAGAAGTGCGAGAGACGCGGTCAACCGACGGACCACTGACTCTTCGTATGCAAGTCATGTGGAGAGATCCACGAGGCCGGCCACTGCAAGATTGAAGAATTTTTTAACATGATGTGCAAGTGGTATGTGCCGGACAAGCACGCGGGGATGCTGCTGCCGGACGCGAGAGAAGATGTTAAACTAGAACGCTCGCCAGGTTGGAATCTGGATCGAGCCGAGCGTTCTACGGTTCACATCTATGCATATGTCGGCAAGGAGGATAAGACCGACAATACACGTTCTATTCCAAATTGCGTCGACCGAGACCATCCGGTCTACATTCTGAAGACCGATGAGTACTCCCGGACTAAGGTGGTTATGCAGTTGGACTTGCTGCCTGGATAATCCCGCGGATACTGGAAGTATCACGCGCCTGATAAATGGTTCAAGCAGTCGAAAGCCTGTGGCAAGATTAATAACCAGAAAGCGACGATGTTGTTCGACTCTGGAGCTGAAGTATCGATAATCGACTCCGCCTTTGCTCGTAAGGTCGGATGTCGTATAGACGATACCCAGAGACAAGAATGCGTCGGGATCGGCGAAAACTCTTATATGACCGAAGGAAGAACGCGTGTGAAAATTACTTTGTCGTGATCGCTGGTCTACTTTTTCAGCGCTTGGGTTGGCAAGTTGGCTGGTCAAGATGCTTTACTAGGTATGGATTTCATGGTCCCAACTGGTATTCGCCTAGACCTGTCACATGGAGTGCTTACACTACCGGATGAGGTCCAGGTCCAGTTGGCTGGTCGAAGACCTCTGTATGGTTCGTATACCGATCTGGTCCGGTGGGACCAAGACCTCACTATCCCAGTTGGTCGGTCTGCCGATACCCCGGTCGTGAAAGGTTTCCGTTCGAGGAAGTTGTGGTTGACCAGGGGAGATCGGTGGGTCTCGACCTTCGTAAAGAGTGCTGGTCGACGTGATTTTGTCCGTGTTACCAATATCGGTGACAAGCCGTTGACACTGGACAATAACACTATTGTCGGCATGTGGTTAGCAGAAGGAAAGGTACCAAGGAAGATGGGGTTCGTCTCGATTGGGTCGAGGCGGTATGTCGAGTGGCAAAACCTGGCGTACCAATCGACCACCGATCTTATCAGCGATGATGGGTCGGTGGAAGAGGATACCTCACCTTTAGTGGAAAGACCAAGCTATGTCACCCCAAAAAAGATGTTGGTCCGAAGAAAGGCGCCGCAGTCACCAGGAACGGTGGACCATCAAGTAGACGAGCCGAGGCTAGTCAACGTGGTGTCAGCACAAGACCAGGCGACAGTGGAGAAAGAAACGGAAGAAGGGGAACATGAAGTTGCTAGGTCGGACCATGACGGTATTCCTAATCAGACCGATATCAGTGAAGGACAGCCCGTCGATCAAGACCAGGGGCGTTCAGCCGGTCCAGATGGTCTAGGTGATATCACCCCAGAAGATGAACAAGTCTGTATACATGAAAGCTGGGAACAGTATATTCAGGAGCTGGAAATCCAAATGGCAGTCCTCCCTGAAGTGTCTGCCGATTCTCCCGAAGTTACAATGGATGATTTACAAGTGGGTGATCAAGACCTTAACAGTCCAGACCAGATCGAGCAGTTGAAGAATATCATATGGAAGAAAAGACATCTGCTGATCGGAAAGGGCAACGCCTTACAACCTGCAGCCCGTGGTGCGATTTGCGATATTGACGTTGGAGATGCCAAGCCAATTGCTCAGCTATGTCGACGCGTGGCGCCACAGTACCGGGAAAAGCTTCTTGATCTTATCAAAGGACTGTTGGCTACCAAGATTATTAGACCGTCGACCTCGGCATGGGCCTCGCCGATCGTAATTGTTATCAAGAAGAACGGCGTCGACATTAGGTTGTGCATCGACTATCGGCTGGTAAATCGGTTGACTAAACTCATGGTGTACCCGATGCCGCTGATTAATGATCTGTTGGAAGACCTGGACAAGACCTTGTGGTATTGTTCGCTGGACATGGCAAGTGGATTTAGGGTGGTCTCGATGACTGATCGAGCCCGTGAGATTTCCGCATTTGTGACACCGTTTGGTCTTTTCGAGTGGAACCGTATGCCGTTCGGTCTGAAGAACGCACCCCAGATCTATCAAAGGTTGATAGACAACGCACTGTACGGACACTTCAAAATCAAGACCGATCGGGACCCTGCCGAAAGTTATGATGTGTTTACAGAGGGTGAACCCGATCGGGAAAGAAGACCGTCCGTTCTAGGGAGGCGGTCGTACATCGACGACATTCTGATACCTGCCTCGTCATGGAACGATCTGTGCGAGAAGGTTGAACGATTGTTGGAGACATGCGACCGCTGGAACCTATCTATCAGCGCCGTGAAAAGTTTTTGGGGTATGTCCAAGGTCGCCTATTTAGGCCATATGGTCTCGAACAATGGTCTAGAGGCTAATCATAAGGACCAGGATTCTTTAAGCAACCTCCCGTTTCCCAAGTCTCTGAAGGCAATGCAGTACTTCCTAGGAAGTTTAAACTACTACAGCCGCTTCATCGAAGATTTTGCTATCTACACGGCTGTGTTGTATGAGCTCCGGGAAGTGGACTACCGTATGTTGCGCTAAGAGGACCGGGCAACTTTACATGGTGGCGCCGACTCTGGTATTGCTCTAGATTGTCCGCAAGTGGAGGACGAAGACCATCTGAAGCGTGCAAAGTTTGCTTTTGGTATGTTGAAGGTTAAGATGGCGACGGCACCGATTTTGAAGCATTTCGATCCCGAAAAGGTCCCGACCATTATTGTATATGCTAGTCAGTGGGCCATTTCGGCCACTATAGTACAAGATCATGATGGTGTGTACCATCCGGTCACGTTCACGAGCAGAACGCTGAAGCCAAATGAAGTCAACTATGGAACTGTCGAGAAAGAAGTTCTGGCGTTGCTACGAATTCTGGATGTGTGTTACAACCTGCTGGTCGGCCGACCTATAAAGGTCCTGTCAAGGCTGTCTACTTTGTCCTGGCTATTATCAGCCAATGGGATGGACGGACGTCTAGGCAGATGGTCGGCGGTCTTGTCGCAGTGGACCCTAGAGGTCTTTAAGTCCACCAGGGGCGAGGAATAGATATTGGGCGCATTAGCTGCCAGTCTCACCCCTCGGTCTGAAGTGGACGAGGCATTGATAGCGATTGCCCCGAGGAAGCAACCTCGGCAGTCAGTTTCGAGACCGCCACCGACCGTCGACCATGATGAAGAGCTCTTGGTCTTAAGTTTTGACGGATCGGCAAGCGTGAAGAAGAAGGTCGGCGCCTATAGTGCTATAGTGTGGAAGTTGCCACAATGGTCTATAGTTGCAGCCGCTGCTGATTTCACGCCAGATATTACGGTTAACGAGGCGGAGTACCGAGGTCTACTTCTATGTCTGGACCTGCTGTCGTCGCAAGAGAAGGGGCGAGTCATCATATGTGGTGACTCGAACCTTGTGATCAGGCAGGTCACCGGAGAGATCGACTGCAAGGCCCCACGACTAAGGACGCTAAATGATCGGGTAATGAAGTCATTGAAAGACCGTCCCAACCACGAGCTGTTGGACGTGAAACGGGACTGGAACAGAAGTGCCGACTACCTCGCGACCAAGGCCATGCAAGACCAGACCGGGGCTACGATCACCGAGGAGGCCGTTCTTGATGAATTGATGAATATAAACAGGCTCCCCGAGGTGATCGGACCCAAGAACGCTCCGGACCAGGTGCATGTGATCGTCACGACTAGACCGAAAGCTCGGAATCCCCAACAACCGTTCCCAAAGGAACGGTTGAGTGAATCTGTTGTGCAACGACTAAGGGCAGAACGGATCCTCAAGGCAAAGGACGAAGAAGAATGGATTGTGAATTTGAATACCTACCTGCGCGGTGAATTGTTTAAGTTGAAGAATGGTCAAGCGAAAGAATGTGCCAAGATCGCAGACAGTTACGAAGTGGATGAGGATGGTTTACTATATTACTGCCGCGATGCCGACCAAGACAGTGCAGACCGGGACCGATTGGCGAAATTGGTGATACCTGAGTTGCTGCAGCCGGATGTCCTCCATCACTACCATGTGAGTCTAGAAGGGGGACATCAGGGCATAGGCAGAACGTATCACAAGATCAGGTCCCACTTTCACTGGAGAGGTCTTTTCCGAAGTGTACATAAATATGTGGGTTGTTGTACGGATTGCGAGACCGGAAAGGGTAGACCGGTAATCAAGGGGCGATCGCCCGGAAATATCGAAGCTACCTACCCTTTCCAGTTCATAGAGATGGACCATATACCGTCGCTGCCTAAATCGACATATGGTAATACTGAGTTGTTGATCTGGGTAGACCTGTTCACCGGTATAGTTATTGCGAAGGCAAGTGCGTCCCGGTCTGCCGAGCAAATCGCCAAAAGTTACGAAGAATGTGTGTTCCGAAGGTTCGGCGCCAGCGAGGTCATCAGACACGACCGAGAACCCGGTTTCATGGCCGAGGTGTTCCGGTCGTTTAACAATATGCTGGGCCAGAAACAGAGCGCGACGATGGCATATCGTCCGCAAGCGAATGGATCGGCAGAACGTATGGTACAAAATATTACAAGAGCAATCAAGATGTACGTTGCCGATCCAAAACAGCGCGATTGGGACGAATACGCAGAAAGGCTGGTGTTTGCACTCAACTCGTCGACCGATCGGGTCCGAGGGGAAACGCCTTTTTATCTTGCGTATGGATGGGACCCCCGGTCCACTCTTGAAGCCGCGATACCTATTGGCTGCACTCGGACGCGCGATCGTGATGCTCGACGTTGGCGCATGCAGGTCCAGAAACATTACCAGCATTCAAGAGAAATTGTCAACGAAAAGTTACGTCAAGCTACACAAGACCGGGCAGACCGGAACAACGACCAGGTCCAACCCGACGGTATAGAACCAGGGGCGAGGGTATGGTTGTACCTAGACCGAGTGAAGAAGGGCTATGCGAAGAAGCTGGCTCACATGTGGCACGGCCCTTTCCGTGTTGACGAGCTGATCGGTAAGCACGCTGCCCGTCTAGTAACAACTGGTACAGATTACAAGGTCTTCCCGATTGTGCATGTGTCCAAGTTGAAGCTGGTCCGAGAATTTCCTGATTGACCCAAAACTCCCTGTCTGGTAGACGAAGAAAAAAGATTTGATTTCGATGAAGCGTTACTGCCGGAGGACAGTTGGGAACGGCCATTAGAGGAAGACGAGTTTGAAGTGGAGAAGGTCTTAGATGTTCGGTCGACCAAGAAGACCAGGTTCGGTCGGACCCACCGAGAATATCTGGTCCGATGGAAGGACCATGATGAAACAACTTGGATCGATGAGTCCGAACCGAACTGTGGAGCACTACTACGAGAATTCGAACGGGACCGAGTCAGTCGGAACCGTTTCGCATTGCAGTGATGCAGACTCATGAAGACCAAGACCAAGACATGCAGTAGCATCGGTCTTCCCGACCTATGTGAAGAGGTGGAAGGTCTTGTGCCTCGTGTATTGTGTATTGTGAATATGTGACGAATTGGAATAGTGAAGTGACGAACGTGGATTGTTTTCTCGCGATGTAAGTGGAACGGTTGGTGATAACGTGTCTAGTGCAACTCTGGAGAAAGTGGTGGAATTAGCTCAAGTGATTTGATGACCGAACATGTGAAAAAGAATGATGATATATATTAAGTGTTATCTGGTCGACTACTTACGACCTCACTCGCCATCACCCCACAGACGGCCGACGGTCAACGACGGATGCTTTTCAACTTGGTCCTGGTACTGGTTACTCCAAGGTTCTTGTTGGTCTAGTTGGACCAAAGCATCCTTGAGGTCCAAGACCGGTGTAGTGCACCCAATACCGGGGTACCATGTGCCACCGTCAGCCAGCAGCCGGGTCTTCTCGACGCGACGCCGCGGCATATGAAGTACAACTGGATATAAGAACACATCGACGTCGCACTCGTGGGCCAGCATCCCGTCCAAAACATATTGGCACAGGGACTGCCAGGCCTCACCCGCTCTGATCTGAAGCCGCTTGCGCTTGTTCTGGATGGTCGCCAAGCCAGGGTCTTTCCGAACTCGTTCCGGGGGAAGCACCAGATAGTGGGATGCCTCCCAGATGGCTTGAGCGTGAGTCTTGTTAAAAAACTTCCCCCGACTCATGAAAGCATTGGCCCACGGAGTCGAGTGGAAGATGAACCCCAGCTTGGGATGCTCGAAAATCTTCCACGGCTCTTCAGCGTACAAGCAGGAGATCTGTGCCGACGTGATCAAGTCCGGCCGCCATTCCGACGCGGCAGGAACTTTCTTCGCCGGCGGGAAAAGCCAATGGTCTGGACGAGAGAAAGACCGGTCCAGGAGCTGCTTGGTCAGGGTGGATCGGCATAAACAACCGATCTGCCCTGGCGACCACGGCAAAGTATCCTCACGCGTTCGTGGCGGAAGGGAAGAACTGTCGATTGCCACGTTGGCCAACAAAGCATCTTTGTGGAGCTTGGACGTCCCAGGCAAGACCGTAGGTGCTGACTTTGTCGACTCATGAGGTGGTGGAACGCCACCATGCGGGCCGGTCTTCTTGGTCTTCTCCGAAGTCGATGCAACTTGAGCAAAAATTTCATGTGGACTTGCTCGCGACTTGGTTGGGATGGGGACAGCAAACTCCGAATCACCGGAGTCTTCGCCGGAGTCATCCCAGGACGAGACCTCTGAAGACTTGGCATGGTCAGCACGAGGGCGCGAGGGCGCTTGAGTTTTGGCAGGGTTGCAGGCATCACCCACGTCCAATCTTGGGTTCACGAGAAGCGCCTACGTCTTGGCTCGCTTATGGGCACCGCACGCTTCACCCCTAGTTCGGGGTCGCGCGCTATGCCCCGCGCCCTCGAGCCACCCGGAGCGCTTGCGCGCTTCTTGGAATTTTGTAAAATATTGGACTGTGGAATTTTGGCCAATGGATGGCGCCGGTCTTGGTCCTGGTGCAAGTCGACCAGGGCGGCCGACGCATACCGGTCTACGCTGGAGGCAGCAACCGGATGACGACGAGGACGCAACAGGTCAACCAAGCGCTGATGACATTCTTTTAATACCGCCCGACGACCGTTCGCTGCCTGCGTCCAATCGTTCGACTTGCGTTCACAAGACTGGACCTCCTCGGTCTGGTCTTGAATCGAAATTCGGAGATCCGTGAGACGCCTCTCGAGGTCGTCGCTTTGAATGCTCAACGTGGTCTGGTCAAGCAGGTCTTCTGCTTGCTGCTGTTGGACCAGCACAAGCTGCTCCCGAAGATGAAGCTGATGATCCTCCAAGCGGGTCAACCTATTGCGCGCGTTTATTAGTCCGGTCAAAATCTGACGCAGCTGGAGGTCATGCGTGTTCGACTGCCGATCGGCGGCAAGCAGGGCATTGATCGCCTTGCTGATGCCAGGAGGTATACGGGCTGTAGGTATACGGGCTGAAGACAAACGAAGGTTAGAACAGGTCCAAGGTGAAGACCGGACATGCATGCTTACGTTGTGTCGCCTGTTGAGCAATCTGCTCCTGGAGACGTGCGATTTCTTCAAGTGCGTCTTGCAACTGCGCGTCGGTCCCGGTCTGATGCCCTGACGATGTCTGAGGTGCAGTAGAACGATGGGGGCTGCCAGACCGGACCGACCGGACGGGCGAAGTGACATGCGATGATGTGGTATGCGAGGTGCCTACAAGAACGGTCGTTAAGGAAATACAAGAAGGTCAAGTCCAGCAGTGCAAGTACCTGGAACGGATGAAGAAGATGGTTGCTCCATGTCGGAAAAGTCTGAATGACCAAGGTTCAACTGAATTTGATGGACGAGGTCAGACCGTTGTTGTTGTGCGACACGGTCTGACTCAGGGGCGGCTGTGGAGAAGCGTGCCCAAAATTTGGCAGACTTCTGGTCAAGTTTCGTCAAGGCATTTGGTCTAATTTCGGATTGGTTTAAACAAGGGGGGGGGGGGATTTTCAGCCTATCAGACTCAAGAAGTGTCAAGAACGCAAG
>JAPDHQ010003618.1:0-13579 GCA_026184515.1 Peronosclerospora sorghi | reverse complement strand
TATGGTGTACCCGATGCCGCTGATTAATGATTTGTTGGAAGACCTGGACAAGACCCTGTGGTATTGTTTGCTGGACATGGCAAGTGGATTTTGGGTGGTCTCGATGACTGATCGAGCCCGTGAGATTTCCGCATTTGTGACACCGTTTGGTCTTTTCGAGTGGAATCGTATGCCGCTCGGTCTGAAGAACGTGCCCCAGATCTATCAAAGGCTGATAGACAACGCATTGTACGGACACTTCAAGATCAAGACCGATCGAGACCCTGTTGAAAATTATGATGTGTTTAGAGAGGGTGAACCGATCGGGAAAGAAGACCGTCCGTTCTATGGAGGCGGTCGTACATCGACGACATTCTGATACCTGCCTCGTCATGGAACGATCTGTGCAAGAAGGTTGAAAGATTGTTGGTGACATGCGACCGCTGGAACCTTTCTATCAGTGCCCTGAAAAGTTTTTGGGGTATGTCCAAGGTCGCCTATTTAGGCCATATGGTCTCGAAAAATGGTCTAGAGGCTAATCCCAAGGACCTGGATTCGCTGAGTAACCTCCCGTTCCCCAGATCGCTGAAGGCAATGCAGTCCTTCCCGGGAAGCTTGAATTATTATAGCCGATTCATTGAAGACTTTTCTATCAACGCGGCTGTGCTGTACGAGCTCCGGGAATTTGACTATCATATGTTGCGCGAAGGATATCGGGCAACTTTACAGGAGGGCGCCGACTCTGGTCTTGCTGCAGATTGTCCGCAAGTGGAGGCCGAAGATCTTATGAAGCGTGCACAGTTTGCCTTTGGTATGTTGAAGGTTAAGGTGGCGACGGCACCGATTCTCTAGCATTTCGCTCCCGAAAAAGTGCCGACCATTATTGTATATGCCAGTAAGTGGGCTATCTCGGCCACTTTAGTGCAAGATCACGATGGTGTGTATCATCCCGTCACGTTTACGAGCTGGACGCTAAAACCAAATGAAGTGAACTATGGAATTGTCGAGAAAGAAGTTCTGGAGTTGCTACGAATTCTGGATGTGTGTTACAACCTGCTGGTCGGCCGACCTATAAAGGTCCTGTCAAGACGGTCTACTTTGTCCTGGCTATTATAAGCCAATGGGATGGACGGACGTCTAGGCAGATGGTCGGCGGTCTTGTCGCAGTGGACCCTCGAGGTCGTTAAGTGCACCGGGGGCGAGGAAGAGATATTGGGCACATTAGCTGCCAGTATCATTTCTCGGTCTGAAGTGGACGAGGCATGGATAGCGATTGCCCCGAGGAAGCAACCTCGGCAGTCAGTTTCGAGACCGCCCCCGACCATCGACCATGATGAAGAGCTCTTGGTCTTAAGTTTTGACGGATCAGCAGGCGTGAAGAAGAAGGTCGGATCCTATAGTGCCATATTGTGGAAGTTGCCACAATGGTCTAGAGTTGCAGCCGCTGCCGATTTCACGCCGGATATTACTGTTAACGAGGCGGAGTACCGAGGAATACTTCTATGTCTGAACCTGCTGTCGTCGCAAGAGAAGGGGCGAGTCATCATATGTGGTGACTCCAACCTAGTGATCAGGCATATCGCCGGAGAGATCGACTGCAAGGCTCCACGACTAAGAACGCTAAATGATCGAGTAATGAAGGCATTGAAGGACCACCCCAACCACGAGCTATTGCACGTGAAACGGGACTGGAACAGAATCTTCGACTACCTCGCGACCAAGGCCATGCAAGACCATCCCGGGTCTACGATCACCGAGAAGGCCGTTCTGGATGAATTGGTGAATATAAACAGGATCCCAGAGGTGATCGGACCCAAGAACACCCCAGTCCAGGTGAATGTGATGGTTGCGTCTAGATCGAAAGCTCAGAAGTCTCGCCGACCGTTCCCGAAGGAAAGTTTGAACGAATATGCAGTGAAACAGTTAAGGATGGAACGGATCCTCAAGGCGCAGGACGAAGAAGAATGAATTATGAACCTGAAGACCTACCTGCGTGGTGAACTGTCCAAGTTGACGAACGATCAAGCGAAAGAGTGCATCAAGATCGCGGATAGCTACGAAGTGGATGATAATGGATTATTGTATTACTGCCGCGATGCCGACCAAGACAGTGCAGACCGGGACCGACTGGCGAAATTAGTGATCCCCGAGTTTCTGCGGCCGGATGTCCTTCATCACTATCACGTGAGTCTAGAAGGGGGACATCAGGACATAGAAATGACCTATCACAAGATCAGGTCCCACTTCCACTGGAGAGATCTTTTCCGCAGTGTGCAGAAATATGTGGGCTGTTGCACGGATTGCGAGACCGGAAAGGGTAGACCGGTAATCAAGGGGCGATCGCCCGGAAATATCGAAGCTACCTACCCTTTACAGGTCATAGCGATGGACCACATACCGTCACTGCCAAGATCGACGCGCGGCAACACTGAGCTGCTGATCTGGGTAGACCTGTTCACTGGTCTAGTTATTGCGAAGGCAAGTGCATCTCGGTCTGCGGAGCAGATAGCCCAGAGCTACGAAGAATGTGTGTTCCGAAGATTCGGCGCCAGCGAGGTCATCAGGCACGATCGGGAACCCGGTTTTATGGCCGAGGTGTTCCGGTCGTTCAATAACATGCTGGGCCAGAAACAGAGTGCGACGATGGCATATCGTCCGCAAGCAAATGGATCGGCGGAACGCATTGTGCAGACCATAACGAGGGTGATCAAGATGTACGTTGCTGACCCAGACCAGCGGGATTGGGACGAGTATGCAGAAAGGCTGGTGTTTGCACTCAACTCGTCGACCGATCGGGTCCGAGGTGAAACGCCTTTTTATCTGGCATATGGATGGGACCCTCGGTCGACACTGGAAGCTGCGATGCCTATCGGTTGCACCCGGACCCGCGATCGCGATGCTCGACGCTGGAGCATGCAGGTCCAGAAACACTACCAGCATGCAAAAGAAGTCGTCAACGAAAAGCTGCGTCAGGCCACACAAGACCGGGCAGACCGGACCAATGACCAGTTTCAACCCCACGGTATAGAACCAGGGGCGAGGGTATGGTTGTACCTAGACCGAGTGAAAGAGGGCTATGCGAAGAAGCTGGCTCACATGTGGCACGGCCCTTTCTGTGTTGCCGAGCTGATCGGTGAGAACGCTGCCCGTCTAGTAACAACTGGTACAGATTACAAGGTCTTCCCGATCGTGCATGTGTCCAAGTTGAAGCTGGTCCGAGAATTTCTTGTTCGACCCAAAACTCCCTGTCTGGTAGACGAAGAAAAAAGATTTGATTTCGATGAAGCGTTACTGCCGGAGTACAGTTGGGAACGACCATTAGAGGAAGAAGAGTTTGAAGTGGAGAAGGTCTTAGATGTTCGGTCGACCAAGAAGACCAGGTTCGGTCGGACTCACCGAGAGTACCTGGTCCGATGGAAGGACCATGATGAATCAACTTGGGTCGACGAGATCGATTTGAATTGTGGGGCTTTTCTACGAGAGTTCGAACGAGAACGAGTCAGTCGTAATCGCTTCGCAGTGATGCAGACCCATGAAGACCAAGACCAAGACACGCAGTAGCATCGGTCGGTCTAGACCGGTGTGAAGATGTGGAAGGTCCGGAGTTGGTGTGAAATTGTGATGAACTGTGACGAATTGGAGTAGCGGAATGACGAATGTGATGACTATTTTTCGTGATGGGGGTGGAACTGTTTACGATAACGTGTTCGGTGCAACTATGGAGAGAGTGGTAAAATTAGTTCAAGTGATTTGACGATCGGACATATGAAAAGAAATGATGACATGTATTACGAGTTATCTGGTCGACTACCTGCGACTTCACTTGCTATCGCCCCACAGACGGCCGATGACCATTGACGGATGATGTTCCACTTGATCCTGAAAATGGTTACGCCAGGGGTCCTTCCGGTCAAGCTGGACCAAAGCATCATTGAGGTCCGCGACCTGCTCAGCGCAATCAAGACCGGGGTACCATATGCCGTCGTCGGCCAGCAGTCTGGTCTTCTCAACGCGACGCCTCGGCATGTGGAGGAACACCGGGTACAAGAACACGTCGACGTCACACTCGCGGGCTCGCATCCCGTCCAAAATGTACTGGACAGGGACTGCCAAGCCTCGCCCGACCGAATTCGACGTCGCTTGCGCTTGCTATGGAACGTCGCAAGGCCCGGATCTTGTCGCACCCGGTCGGGGGGAAGCATCAAGTAGTGGGACGCTTCCCAAATTGATTGGCCTTGGATCTTGTTGAAATTCTTCACCCGGACCAGCGAAGTGCCGATCCACGGAGTCAAGCGGAACACAAGTCCTATCTTGGGGTGTTCGAAAATTTTCCATGGTTCATCGCCGTATAGGCGGGAGATCTGCGCCGACGTAATCAAGTCCGCCCTCCATGCAGACGCGGAAGGGGTTTTCTTGGCCGGTGGAAAAATCCAGGGGTCTGGGCGAGATAAAACCGGGCCAGAAGCTGCTTGGTCAGGGTAGACCGGCGCAAACAGCCGATTTGCCCCGACGACCACGGCAAAGTGATTTCAAACGTCCGTGGCGGAAGGGAGCGGGTGTCAACCGCCATGTTCTTCAGTAGAGCGTACTTGTGAAGCTCGGATGTCCCGGGGAGAACCGAAGCCGCCGTCTTCGCTGATGTTGATACTGGTGTGGCGTCACTTGGCAAACCGGTCTTCTGTTCTGACCCCAATGTCGACGCCACTTAGATGAAACTTTCACGTAAATTCGTTCGTGACTTGGACTGGATGGCGACCATAAACTCGGAATCGCAAGACCCTTCGCTGGAGTCCTCCTCGGACGAGACCCCTGTGTGCTTGGTGCGATTTGCAGTACGGCGCTAGGGCGCTCGACTTTCCGAGGGGTTGTAGATTTCGTCCGTGTCCGAGTCCGAGTCCATAAGAAGCGCCTGTGTCTTGGCTCGCTTATGCGGCACTGCACGCTTCCCCCCGAGTCCGGGTCCACGCGCAGTGCCCCGCGCCCTCGAGCTACCCGGCGCGTCCGCGCGCTTCTTCGATTTTTGTGCAATTTCGGGCTGCTGAATATCAGCCAATGAACGATGTCGGTCTTGGTCCTGCTGCAGGCGGTCTTGGTTTTGCTCCGAGGTGACTAAGGTTGCCGACGCAGACCAATCTATGCTGGAGGAAGCAGCCGAACACGGATGCAGCAAGTTCATCAAGCTCTGGCGGCACTGGTCTAGTGCCACCTGACGACGACCCGACTCTAGCGTCCAAGCGTCTGACTTGTCTTGATAAGACCGGACCTTCCCGGTCTGGTCTCGAATTGAAATCTGAAGTTCGGCAATTCGTCGCGCGAAGTCGTCGCCCTTCATGCGCAGTGAGGTCGCATCAAGCTGTCCGTCCAGCTGCTGCCGGCGAACAAGTGCAAGTTGATCCCGGATATGGGACTGATGAGCCTCCAGACGGGACAGATCATGACGCGCGCTTACCAGATCCTTTAAAATTGGTCGAAGCTGGTCAACATGATCGTCGGACTGCCTATCGGCATCAAGCAAGGCACCTATTGCCTTGACGACGCTGGGAGGGATGAGAGCTGAAGACAAACGAGGGCCAAGACAAGTACTATTCCAAATTGCGTCGACCGAGACCATCCGGTCTACAGTCTGAAGACCGATGAGTACTCCCTGACTAAGGTGGTTATGCGGTTGGACTTGCTTCCTGGAGAATCCCGCGGATACTGGAAGTATCACGCGCCTGATAAATGGTTCAAGCAGGAGAAAGCCTATGGCAAGATTAATAACCAGAAAGCGACGATGTTGTTCGACTCTGGAGCTGAAGTATCGATAATCGACTCGCCTTTGCTCGTAAGGTCGGATGTCGTATAGACAATACCCAGAGACAAGAATGCGTCGGGATCGGCGAAAACTCTTATATGACCGAAGGAAGAACGCGTGTGAAAATTACTTTGTCGGGATCGCTGGTTTACTTCTTCAGCGCTTGGGTTGGCAAGCTGGCTGGTCAAGACGCTTTACTAGGAATGGATTTCATGGTACCAGCTGGTATTCGCCTAGACCTGTCACATGAAGTGCTTACGCTCCCGGATGAGGTCCAGGTCCAGTTGGCTGGTCGAAGACCTCTGTATAGTTCGTATACCGATCTGTTCCGGTGGGACCAAGACCTCACTATCCCAGTCGGTCGGTCTGCCGATACCCCGGTCCAGAAAAGTTTTCGTTCGAGGAAGTTGTGGTTGACCAGGGGCGATCGGTGGGTCCCGACCTTCGTAAAGAGTGCTGGACGACGTGATTTTGTCCGTGTTACCAATATCGGTGACAAGCCGCTGACACTGGACAATAACACTATTGTCGGTATGTGGTTAGCAGAAGGGAAGGTACCAAGGAAGATGGGGTTCGTCTCGACTGGATCGAGGTGGTATGTCGAGTGGAAAAACCTGGCGTACCAATCGACCACCGATCTTATCAGCGATGATGGGTCGGTGGAAGAGGATACCTCACCTTTAGTGGAAAGACCAAGTTATGTCACCCCAAAAAGATGTTGGTCCGAAGAAAGGCGCCGCAGTCACCAGGAACGGTGGACCATCAAGTAGACGAGCCGAGGCTAGTCAACGTGGTGTCAGCACAAGACCAGGCGACAGCGGAGCAAGAAACGGAAGAAGGGGAACATGAAATTGCTAGGTCGGACCATGACTGTATTCCTAATCAGACCGATATTTGTGAAGGACAGCCCGTCTATCAAGACCTGGGGCGTTCAGCCGGTCCAGATGGTCTAGATGATATCGCCCCAGAAGATGAACAATTCTGTATACATGACGGCGGGGAACAGTACATTCAGGAGCTGAAAATCCAAATGGCAGTATTCCCTGAAGTGTCTGCCGACTCGCCCGAAGTTACAACGGATGATTTACAAGTGGGTGATCAAGACCTTAACAGTCCAGACCAGATCGAGCAGTTGAAGAATATCATATGGAAGAAAAGACATATGCTGATCGGAAAGGGCAACGTCTTACCACCTGCAGCCCGTGGTGCGATTTGAGATATTGACGTTGGAGATGCCAAGCCGATTGCCCAGCGATGTCGACGCGTGGCGCCACAGTACAGGGAAAAGCTTTCTGATCTTATCAAAGGACTGTTGACTACCAAGATTATTAGACCGTCGACCTCGTCATGGGCCTCGCCGATCGTAATTGTTATCAAGAAGAACGGCGTCGACATTAGGTTGTGCATCGACTATCGGCTGGTAAATCGGTTAACTAAACCTATGGTGTACCCGATGCCGCTGATTAATGATTTGTTGGAAGACCTGGACAAGACCCTGTGGTATTGTTTGCTGGACATGGCAAGTGGATTTTGGGTGGTCTCGATGACTGATCGAGCCCGTGAGATTTCCGCATTTGTGACACCGTTTGGTCTTTTCGAGTGGAATCGTATGCCGCTCGGTCTGAAGAACGTGCCCCAGATCTATCAAAGGCTGATAGACAACGCATTGTACGGACACTTCAAGATCAAGACCGATCGAGACCCTGTTGAAAATTATGATGTGTTTAGAGAGGGTGAACCGATCGGGAAAGAAGACCGTCCGTTCTATGGAGGCGGTCGTACATCGACGACATTCTGATACCTGCCTCGTCATGGAACGATCTGTGCAAGAAGGTTGAAAGATTGTTGGTGACATGCGACCGCTGGAACCTTTCTATCAGTGCCCTGAAAAGTTTTTGGGGTATGTCCAAGGTCGCCTATTTAGGCCATATGGTCTCGAAAAATGGTCTAGAGGCTAATCCCAAGGACCTGGATTCGCTGAGTAACCTCCCGTTCCCCAGATCGCTGAAGGCAATGCAGTCCTTCCCGGGAAGCTTGAATTATTATAGCCGATTCATTGAAGACTTTTCTATCAACGCGGCTGTGCTGTACGAGCTCCGGGAATTTGACTATCATATGTTGCGCGAAGGATATCGGGCAACTTTACAGGAGGGCGCCGACTCTGGTCTTGCTGCAGATTGTCCGCAAGTGGAGGCCGAAGATCTTATGAAGCGTGCACAGTTTGCCTTTGGTATGTTGAAGGTTAAGGTGGCGACGGCACCGATTCTCTAGCATTTCGCTCCCGAAAAAGTGCCGACCATTATTGTATATGCCAGTAAGTGGGCTATCTCGGCCACTTTAGTGCAAGATCACGATGGTGTGTATCATCCCGTCACGTTTACGAGCTGGACGCTAAAACCAAATGAAGTGAACTATGGAATTGTCGAGAAAGAAGTTCTGGAGTTGCTACGAATTCTGGATGTGTGTTACAACCTGCTGGTCGGCCGACCTATAAAGGTCCTGTCAAGACGGTCTACTTTGTCCTGGCTATTATAAGCCAATGGGATGGACGGACGTCTAGGCAGATGGTCGGCGGTCTTGTCGCAGTGGACCCTCGAGGTCGTTAAGTGCACCGGGGGCGAGGAAGAGATATTGGGCACATTAGCTGCCAGTATCATTTCTCGGTCTGAAGTGGACGAGGCATGGATAGCGATTGCCCCGAGGAAGCAACCTCGGCAGTCAGTTTCGAGACCGCCCCCGACCATCGACCATGATGAAGAGCTCTTGGTCTTAAGTTTTGACGGATCAGCAGGCGTGAAGAAGAAGGTCGGATCCTATAGTGCCATATTGTGGAAGTTGCCACAATGGTCTAGAGTTGCAGCCGCTGCCGATTTCACGCCGGATATTACTGTTAACGAGGCGGAGTACCGAGGAATACTTCTATGTCTGAACCTGCTGTCGTCGCAAGAGAAGGGGCGAGTCATCATATGTGGTGACTCCAACCTAGTGATCAGGCATATCGCCGGAGAGATCGACTGCAAGGCTCCACGACTAAGAACGCTAAATGATCGAGTAATGAAGGCATTGAAGGACCACCCCAACCACGAGCTATTGCACGTGAAACGGGACTGGAACAGAATCTTCGACTACCTCGCGACCAAGGCCATGCAAGACCATCCCGGGTCTACGATCACCGAGAAGGCCGTTCTGGATGAATTGGTGAATATAAACAGGATCCCAGAGGTGATCGGACCCAAGAACACCCCAGTCCAGGTGAATGTGATGGTTGCGTCTAGATCGAAAGCTCAGAAGTCTCGCCGACCGTTCCCGAAGGAAAGTTTGAACGAATATGCAGTGAAACAGTTAAGGATGGAACGGATCCTCAAGGCGCAGGACGAAGAAGAATGAATTATGAACCTGAAGACCTACCTGCGTGGTGAACTGTCCAAGTTGACGAACGATCAAGCGAAAGAGTGCATCAAGATCGCGGATAGCTACGAAGTGGATGATAATGGATTATTGTATTACTGCCGCGATGCCGACCAAGACAGTGCAGACCGGGACCGACTGGCGAAATTAGTGATCCCCGAGTTTCTGCGGCCGGATGTCCTTCATCACTATCACGTGAGTCTAGAAGGGGGACATCAGGACATAGAAATGACCTATCACAAGATCAGGTCCCACTTCCACTGGAGAGATCTTTTCCGCAGTGTGCAGAAATATGTGGGCTGTTGCACGGATTGCGAGACCGGAAAGGGTAGACCGGTAATCAAGGGGCGATCGCCCGGAAATATCGAAGCTACCTACCCTTTACAGGTCATAGCGATGGACCACATACCGTCACTGCCAAGATCGACGCGCGGCAACACTGAGCTGCTGATCTGGGTAGACCTGTTCACTGGTCTAGTTATTGCGAAGGCAAGTGCATCTCGGTCTGCGGAGCAGATAGCCCAGAGCTACGAAGAATGTGTGTTCCGAAGATTCGGCGCCAGCGAGGTCATCAGGCACGATCGGGAACCCGGTTTTATGGCCGAGGTGTTCCGGTCGTTCAATAACATGCTGGGCCAGAAACAGAGTGCGACGATGGCATATCGTCCGCAAGCAAATGGATCGGCGGAACGCATTGTGCAGACCATAACGAGGGTGATCAAGATGTACGTTGCTGACCCAGACCAGCGGGATTGGGACGAGTATGCAGAAAGGCTGGTGTTTGCACTCAACTCGTCGACCGATCGGGTCCGAGGTGAAACGCCTTTTTATCTGGCATATGGATGGGACCCTCGGTCGACACTGGAAGCTGCGATGCCTATCGGTTGCACCCGGACCCGCGATCGCGATGCTCGACGCTGGAGCATGCAGGTCCAGAAACACTACCAGCATGCAAAAGAAGTCGTCAACGAAAAGCTGCGTCAGGCCACACAAGACCGGGCAGACCGGACCAATGACCAGTTTCAACCCCACGGTATAGAACCAGGGGCGAGGGTATGGTTGTACCTAGACCGAGTGAAAGAGGGCTATGCGAAGAAGCTGGCTCACATGTGGCACGGCCCTTTCTGTGTTGCCGAGCTGATCGGTGAGAACGCTGCCCGTCTAGTAACAACTGGTACAGATTACAAGGTCTTCCCGATCGTGCATGTGTCCAAGTTGAAGCTGGTCCGAGAATTTCTTGTTCGACCCAAAACTCCCTGTCTGGTAGACGAAGAAAAAAGATTTGATTTCGATGAAGCGTTACTGCCGGAGTACAGTTGGGAACGACCATTAGAGGAAGAAGAGTTTGAAGTGGAGAAGGTCTTAGATGTTCGGTCGACCAAGAAGACCAGGTTCGGTCGGACTCACCGAGAGTACCTGGTCCGATGGAAGGACCATGATGAATCAACTTGGGTCGACGAGATCGATTTGAATTGTGGGGCTTTTCTACGAGAGTTCGAACGAGAACGAGTCAGTCGTAATCGCTTCGCAGTGATGCAGACCCATGAAGACCAAGACCAAGACACGCAGTAGCATCGGTCGGTCTAGACCGGTGTGAAGATGTGGAAGGTCCGGAGTTGGTGTGAAATTGTGATGAACTGTGACGAATTGGAGTAGCGGAATGACGAATGTGATGACTATTTTTCGTGATGGGGGTGGAACTGTTTACGATAACGTGTTCGGTGCAACTATGGAGAGAGTGGTAAAATTAGTTCAAGTGATTTGACGATCGGACATATGAAAAGAAATGATGACATGTATTACGAGTTATCTGGTCGACTACCTGCGACTTCACTTGCTATCGCCCCACAGACGGCCGATGACCATTGACGGATGATGTTCCACTTGATCCTGAAAATGGTTACGCCAGGGGTCCTTCCGGTCAAGCTGGACCAAAGCATCATTGAGGTCCGCGACCTGCTCAGCGCAATCAAGACCGGGGTACCATATGCCGTCGTCGGCCAGCAGTCTGGTCTTCTCAACGCGACGCCTCGGCATGTGGAGGAACACCGGGTACAAGAACACGTCGACGTCACACTCGCGGGCTCGCATCCCGTCCAAAATGTACTGGACAGGGACTGCCAAGCCTCGCCCGACCGAATTCGACGTCGCTTGCGCTTGCTATGGAACGTCGCAAGGCCCGGATCTTGTCGCACCCGGTCGGGGGGAAGCATCAAGTAGTGGGACGCTTCCCAAATTGATTGGCCTTGGATCTTGTTGAAATTCTTCACCCGGACCAGCGAAGTGCCGATCCACGGAGTCAAGCGGAACACAAGTCCTATCTTGGGGTGTTCGAAAATTTTCCATGGTTCATCGCCGTATAGGCGGGAGATCTGCGCCGACGTAATCAAGTCCGCCCTCCATGCAGACGCGGAAGGGGTTTTCTTGGCCGGTGGAAAAATCCAGGGGTCTGGGCGAGATAAAACCGGGCCAGAAGCTGCTTGGTCAGGGTAGACCGGCGCAAACAGCCGATTTGCCCCGACGACCACGGCAAAGTGATTTCAAACGTCCGTGGCGGAAGGGAGCGGGTGTCAACCGCCATGTTCTTCAGTAGAGCGTACTTGTGAAGCTCGGATGTCCCGGGGAGAACCGAAGCCGCCGTCTTCGCTGATGTTGATACTGGTGTGGCGTCACTTGGCAAACCGGTCTTCTGTTCTGACCCCAATGTCGACGCCACTTAGATGAAACTTTCACGTAAATTCGTTCGTGACTTGGACTGGATGGCGACCATAAACTCGGAATCGCAAGACCCTTCGCTGGAGTCCTCCTCGGACGAGACCCCTGTGTGCTTGGTGCGATTTGCAGTACGGCGCTAGGGCGCTCGACTTTCCGAGGGGTTGTAGATTTCGTCCGTGTCCGAGTCCGAGTCCATAAGAAGCGCCTGTGTCTTGGCTCGCTTATGCGGCACTGCACGCTTCCCCCCGAGTCCGGGTCCACGCGCAGTGCCCCGCGCCCTCGAGCTACCCGGCGCGTCCGCGCGCTTCTTCGATTTTTGTGCAATTTCGGGCTGCTGAATATCAGCCAATGAACGATGTCGGTCTTGGTCCTGCTGCAGGCGGTCTTGGTTTTGCTCCGAGGTGACTAAGGTTGCCGACGCAGACCAATCTATGCTGGAGGAAGCAGCCGAACACGGATGCAGCAAGTTCATCAAGCTCTGGCGGCACTGGTCTAGTGCCACCTGACGACGACCCGACTCTAGCGTCCAAGCGTCTGACTTGTCTTGATAAGACCGGACCTTCCCGGTCTGGTCTCGAATTGAAATCTGAAGTTCGGCAATTCGTCGCGCGAAGTCGTCGCCCTTCATGCGCAGTGAGGTCGCATCAAGCTGTCCGTCCAGCTGCTGCCGGCGAACAAGTGCAAGTTGATCCCGGATATGGGACTGATGAGCCTCCAGACGGGACAGATCATGACGCGCGCTTACCAGATCCTTTAAAATTGGTCGAAGCTGGTCAACATGATCGTCGGACTGCCTATCGGCATCAAGCAAGGCACCTATTGCCTTGACGACGCTGGGAGGGATGAGAGCTGAAGACAAACGAGGGCCAAGACAAGTACTATTCCAAATTGCGTCGACCGAGACCATCCGGTCTACAGTCTGAAGACCGATGAGTACTCCCTGACTAAGGTGGTTATGCGGTTGGACTTGCTTCCTGGAGAATCCCGCGGATACTGGAAGTATCACGCGCCTGATAAATGGTTCAAGCAGGAGAAAGCCTATGGCAAGATTAATAACCAGAAAGCGACGATGTTGTTCGACTCTGGAGCTGAAGTATCGATAATCGACTCGCCTTTGCTCGTAAGGTCGGATGTCGTATAGACAATACCCAGAGACAAGAATGCGTCGGGATCGGCGAAAACTCTTATATGACCGAAGGAAGAACGCGTGTGAAAATTACTTTGTCGGGATCGCTGGTTTACTTCTTCAGCGCTTGGGTTGGCAAGCTGGCTGGTCAAGACGCTTTACTAGGAATGGATTTCATGGTACCAGCTGGTATTCGCCTAGACCTGTCACATGAAGTGCTTACGCTCCCGGATGAGGTCCAGGTCCAGTTGGCTGGTCGAAGACCTCTGTATAGTTCGTATACCGATCTGTTCCGGTGGGACCAAGACCTCACTATCCCAGTCGGTCGGTCTGCCGATACCCCGGTCCAGAAAAGTTTTCGTTCGAGGAAGTTGTGGTTGACCAGGGGCGATCGGTGGGTCCCGACCTTCGTAAAGAGTGCTGGACGACGTGATTTTGTCCGTGTTACCAATATCGGTGACAAGCCGCTGACACTGGACAATAACACTATTGTCGGTATGTGGTTAGCAGAAGGGAAGGTACCAAGGAAGATGGGGTTCGTCTCGACTGGATCGAGG
>JAPDHQ010003609.1:0-19816 GCA_026184515.1 Peronosclerospora sorghi | reverse complement strand
GTGCCGTAGCGTAAGGGGAGCCCTCCCCTTAGCTACACCCTTTGTAAGGGATCCATGCCGTTAAGGCACTAGCAAAGGCTAGAGTAAACTAACCCGGGAATCTTGGCCCCGAGTAGGAGAGCTCTCTCCTACTAAGCCCTTAATAAGGGCGTATCGGCTAAGTAGAGGTGAACGCCGCTTTAAGGAAAGTTTTCCTCTGTGCGCTAGCCGCACCGTGCGTATACGCACCGGCTACATCTGGTAGCACTTTTAGTCAATCCAACACCTGTGTTGGTAGACTAAGGCATCCTCTGCAAGGGATGAATCATGACGATTGGGATAGTTTGACCCTCGTCCAGAAGGAAGCCTTTAAAAGGCTGTTACCCTTACTGGGTGACGAGGGTATGTAGCTCCTAGTGGAGCAGGGCCCTGAGGCCGTAAAGGCAAGGGTAAATGCCCTCATCGCTCATGAAGCGAGTTTAGGTGGAGATCGTTCCACGGGGGTGCGTCCCCCATTGTCCTTTAAGATAAATGATTCTCTGGGGAAAAAGGTGATAACCTTTATGTGTGGTTACGAGAGGTCGAAACGGCCTTCTCCACAGCGAATGTGATAATGATCACTTGCAAGTGGGACTTGCGCTGACCCATCTTACAGGGCAAAGCCCTTGCATGGGCGTTTACGTGTTCGGACTCGGTCACGAACGTGTTCCCTACCTGGTAGGTCCTTAAGCAGAAGATTATGGACATGTATGCAACGCCTGATCTGGTTTTTCAGAATCAGCTGGCGTTTCTGAGGTGCCGTCAGGGCACTAGGGACTTGGAAACATATATCCAAGAACTTAAGACCCTGTTGGCAGGGATGTACGCGAAAGCGTATTCGGACGATGTGTCCATCCCCGTCTTCATGGGAGGCCTGGGAGAAGGGCCAGCACGTTAGGAGCTCTTCCGATACCATCCCCAATCCCTGGGGGAGGCGTTCAAGATGACGTTCTACGCCGAGAGGAACTTTCGTTCCTCTAAGGTGGTTCCTGAACCCATGGACCTGAGTCAGGTCGAAGCGGAGAAGGAACCTCCTGCTGGGAGTCACTCTGACTTCTTTTCGCAGGGCTTCGGAGCAGAACTCCTTGCAATGTTGCAGCGGCATGGACCGCTGAGATGCTTCCATTGTGGGAGAACGGATCATCTGCGTAACAAATGTCCGCGGAACCCCCAGCGAGATACTCGCTTAAAAGGGCCAAGGGTTGGGAAGAAGCCCTGGCCCAAGCCGTCGGGAAACGACGGCTCCCAGTAGGTGCGGGGCGCCCTACTGGGGGACCCCTCAGTGCTGTTAAGCCCCGGCGTAGGGGACGACAGCACAAAGACCCGAGGGAAGCGGTGCTTTCCAGCACCGAGTTGGTGTACCAGCCAGGTTTGCTGGTAGTCTTTGCGGACGGGAAAGGCTTTGACAAGTCTTGGAGAGTCTTGATAGACTCTGGAGCGTCTGATAATTTTGTCAGACGGGCTCGTGTTGTGAAGAGTCGGCTGTATGCCGAGGCCCTAGAGGCACGTTCTCGTGACGTTGTCACGGTCCGTCTTGCGACGGGCGTACAGGATTCTGTACCCAATGTCTCGATTGACCTTAAGCTGAAGTTTGCAGACTTCGACAGCATAGAACGTTGCCTAGTCCTGGATTTGGACTCGAGGTATGACCTCATTCTGGGCATGAAGTGGCTGGAACGCCACGAGCCATGGATAGACTGGAACTCTAAGTCCATTGGCTCAACGCACCCGCGATCGGGTGAAGCATTGGCGAGTCATGAGCCCACCTTTGCTCGATCGCAAAAAGCGATTCTGGCGTGAGATGCCAGAGATTGGGATGTCTGAAATGATCATTCCCAATGGCGTTAAGGAAGTGATCCTTAACGAGGGGTATTCGGCGGTTAATCCCTACGCCGTGAATGGAGAGACTGGTGAGTTACCAGTGGCAGAGGTGGATTCCTCGGAGGTAACTCCAGTGGTAGGGGTAGAGGCGCTTCCAAGCGAAGAGACCCGTAGTTCGTCTCTTTTGCACGTCGGAAATGATTCCGACCACGCGGTTATAGGCGAGACTGGCGAGTCGACATTTACAGAGGTGGATTCCTCTGAGGCGACTCCAGTGGGAGGGGTAGAGACCCCTGTGGTTAAGCGTGAGGCGCTTCCAAGCGAAGATACCCGAAGTTCGTCTCTTTCGCACGTCGGAAATGATTACGACTACGCCGTTTTAGGTGAGACCGGCGAGTCACCGGTGGTAGAGGTAGAGACCTCTGTGGATAGGCGCGAGGCGCTTCCAATAGATGGGGCAATTGACTCCCCCCATCTGGGTCTCGGGATGAGTCCCGAGGCCAGTAGTCAGCAGTCCTACAGGATGCTGAATAGTGTGACAGGTGTTGTCACAGAAGGCGTAAGCCTGGAACGGTTGCCTGGGGTAGGCGAACTGTTGTTGTCGGAGGAGATGGCCTTCAACAATTTGAAACTACTTTGAAAGCAGGTGAAATCGACGTGGTTTCCGTGTTGCGTCCGGAAGAGGAGTTGAACTCCTCATCCACGATGGACGGGTCAGTTTTGGTGAAAACCAAACAGGCATTGAGTGCCCGAAGCGGTCTCAAGATCCTTGCGGATCCTGAGGACCCTTACCATTCCTTGTTAAAGGAATTCGGAGATGTCATTAGTGACAACCCGCCGATGGGGTTACCACCGGATCTGGGAGTCCGACATGAAATTGATTTGGTTCCCGGAACCAAATACTGCGTCACTAGGCAGTGGCCTCTCCCCAAGGAGCAATGCGACTTCATCGACGCATTCTTCAAGGGGAACGAAGAGGCAGGGATGGTACGGGAGAGTAAGTCTCCCCACTCATCTCCCACTTTTTGTGTTCGTAAACCGAACGGAAAGTGGCGCATTGTAATGCGTATAACAAGCTGAATGCATCTACTGTACCCATGCAGACTCCGATTCCTCGGAAGGATGTCCTCCAGAACAATATGGCGGGCTGTACTGTATACAGTGCCTTAGATCTGGTGGACGGGTATTATCAGGTGCTCATGCGAGCGTCCAATATTCCGCTTACAGCGGTCAGCACGCATAGCGGCATGCTGTGGGAGTGGCTTGTTATGCCACAAGGGCTTTCAAATGCACCAGCGACTTTCAATCGCTTGGTGACTCAACTCTTCCGCCCTCATAGGAAGTACGCTCAGACGTACTTCGACGATATATTCGTCCATAGTCCTGCGGAAGGCGACTCATCTGATGTTCAGACGCATCTGATACACCTTCGAGCAGTGCTCGAATGTATGCGAGATCATAAGTTATATGCAAACGCATCCAAGTGTATCTTTGGTGCTGAGGAAATTCCTTTCCTCGGATGCTTCATCGGTAAGGATGTAGTGCGGGCGGATCCCGCGAAGGTGAAAGCCATTGTGGAGTGGCCTTCGCCTGTAAATCTTAGAGATTACGGAAGTGGCTTGGATTAGCCAATTATCTCCACAAATACAGCGAGAACTATGCTGAGATGGCGAAGCAATTAACTGACCTTCTTAAGAAGGATGTAGACTGGTGTTGGGAAACCAAACACCAAAACGCTTTTGAAGCGGTTAAGGGGAGCTTGTTAAAAGCTCCCGTTCTTGCTCTCCAAGACTCTGGGAAACCTTTTAGCGTCGTCTGCGACGCCTCCGATTTCGCAATCGGATGTGCTTTGTTACAAGCAGACGACGCGGGACGAGAACGCGTGATTGAGTTTGAGTAGAGGCATCTTAAAGCTGCGGAACGGAATTATCCCGTTCATGACAAGGAGCTACTTGCAATGAAGTATGCTCTTGTCAAATTTAGGGTTCACCTACTCGGCTCAAAGCCTTTCGTGGTTTATACTGACCACACGTCCTTACGGACAGCGACAAAGTCACCTCATCTATCTAGCAACGGATGGCCCGTTGGCTCTCCTTCTTTGCGGAGTACAACTTTGAGGTTAAGTATAAACCTGGCAAGCAGAACGTGCTTGCAGACGCGTTCTCGCGTCGTACCGATTACGAGCTTGCTCACGCGACATTCGTCACCTCATCCGTGGTGGATCTCATACGCTCGGCGTATGAGAAATACCCACAGTGTACGGCGCTTATCAGCGCGTTGGGTGGAAAGGGACTTGGCTCGTCTGAGCCAACCCTGTCAAGTCGAGCTAAAGCTCGTTTACACCGTTACAGGTACTAAGATGTGGTGAAATGTACCACAAATTTGGTCACTTTTGGTCAAGGCAGTTGGTCGAGTCTCCGATTGGTCTAAACAGGGGGGGTTAGCCTATCAGATTCAAGGAGTATCAAGAACGCCGGTCTTGGGTGAGTCACCTGACATTGGGTATTTTATATAATTTTGTGTGGGTACATTAGGGACCATAGGGAGGTAGTATTATTGGTTAGTTGCGATTTTTCCAAGTAAGAGTCTTTTGGTTACGGATTTTCCCAGTAAAGTTTTTCGGTCTAGGAATAAGTGGCAAAAACCTCTTCTGGTCTTGGTCTATACCGCAGCAAGGGGTCGCCGTTATTCTTTTCACGTACACTAGTCGCCTCTGCCCGCCGCCGAGTGTTTGGGGGCAGAGGGTTGAATTATCCCCTCTTGCCTATTATACCCGGTCTGGACGCGCCGCACGCGCACTTTGGCCACCGGAAGTCCCTCGACGAGAGTACTATTTGGCGATCTCGACACTTTAAGTCAAGTACGTAGGAACGTTCTATTCACTGGATTTGTCTTTACGTGGAGATATCGTTTGTGGAGTTTCACGGGCATATTGGGTCTTTACGTGGACATATTGGCTCACTGTAACATGGTTGGAGTTTAGACCGGTTTTGGTCTTCTCTCATATTGGTCAGGGGCTAGACCGGTTGATTGGTCTACCCTCTATTATTTCGTATTGGTCAGGTCTAGATCGTTTGGACGATCGACCTATTGGAATTTATCTTTTGGAAGTGTTTCTGGTCTGTACGTACCTGGGGTGAAGAGTTCCACCCTAGGTACACCTAGCCAGCACGGTCTCATATTCAAGACCAAATCAGATCGATCTGCGATCCGGATCCACCGAGTGTGTAACTAGCCCATTCCATCGGGTACACAAGGTGAGATGAACTTAAGTGAATCGGACCAAGTGTCTTTGGATGATGACCGGTCGTCTGCCAGCAGCGGACGATCGGACCAGATTTCGAATGGAGGTCCTCGGGGTACCCCCCCCCGTAAGTTGGAAGGCTGGGCACGATGGTGGTGGTCAGGTTGTCGATACAAATGTATTCGATTTAGAACTTGACTCCACCACAATGGTGCGCGTGCCCGGATCACTTGGTGATCGTGGATATCACCGCGAGGTGTCATCAAAGATTGAATTTGAAGATTTGAATTTGGAATCGTTCTGGAGAGGGCGTAAGGAAAGGCTATCACCTTACGTCTTCGTTCTTGATAAAGATGGCGATGTCCGGTCTGGCCTGGTGGAGGACCAGGTCGGGATTAATATTTTTTTCCTCCCCAAAAGGCTCCCACCGGAGCCGATCGGGACTATAGCAAGTCTTGCTATAGTCCCGGAAAGGATCAGGACCTTGGACCTGATCCTATGTATTTACATAAAAAAGTTGATGGAAAATTAAAAGACGAAAAATACATGGAGGCTGATCAGAACGATCAGACCAACCTCCCCAAGGTCCCCAATGTCCCCAAGATTCCCAAGAAAGGGTTGGGAATGCCGGCCGACGAAGACGACGTCGAAAAAAAAGTCGCAGGTCGGAGATGGAGGTATCACTGAAGAAGACCTAAACAAGATGTACTACATTTTTGAGCTGAAAAGATTTGTTCGCTTTGACGGGGTCTTTCGGGTGTTGAACCTCCACATCCCCGAACATCTTATCGGTCCCACTACCGAGCCGATCCAGAGTGATCGCCCATTACTGTTGGTGAAGAACTTGGTGGCGATGTTGGCGGAGGTTGGCAATAAAATGCAGAACCCCGCCGATGTCCAAAAACTTTTTGAATTTGAGACTTGGAGACTGAAATCGTCGATGTCGACCTTCCACAACCATTTGGTCCAACTGGTGGGGGCGGTTCGCCGCCCAACTACCACCGCAGCAGTGAAGGTCGCTGAAGCCTCCATAGCGCTTGTCAACATTGGTTCTGATGACGAATCGGTTTATCAGTCTACACCGTCCTCTAACAGCTCATCAGAGTTGGAGACCGGTGTCGAGCGGATGACCATGGGGGTGGACCATGCCCAGCCTGAACAAAAAAGGGACATGCGGCAGCAAAGGGCTGCTTGCCAGTCGGGGCTCCAGCAGCCCCCACAGGCCTCAGTTCCGCAAAAGGAGGGTATCAACACGTTTTCCATGACTCCAGCTAACGTCCAAGTCATGTTTGAGACGATGATGGAGCGTTTCATGGAAGACCGGGTTAGACCACCTCTGCGCCCACATGTCCAAGACCCGTCTACCCAGCAAAGTGCCAATGTTTGCCGAGATGTGGATATGGAATCGGTAACATCTGTGGACAAGCCCACTCGAGTGATAAGCAAGGCGGAAAAGGGAAGCGCAAGCCTCAACCGTCCAGACCGCGTAGACCAAGCAAGACAAGTGACTGTGACATGGAGTCGGTCGGCGGTCTTGACGACCACTGTGGGTCAGACGGTACGGGCGCTGGCAAGCCACACAAGGCTAACCTAGCCTCCAGTACTGCTTACGACTTTGGATCTGCTGCGATTCCGCGCATCCGTATGCCGCGACGACCGACCTCAAGGACTTCACTGGCAAGGATGCTGATGAAGACCAGGCCCGGTCTTGGTTGGGTCGGGTCAAGTCTGCGTTCCTGCGAGACCAGACCCCGAAAAGTGAAAGGTGTCTGATCATCCGGGATTTGTTGAAAGTACCGGCTGCCAACTGGATCCAACAGTTAGTTCGGGATGTCCGGTCTGACTGGGACCTGCTATGTGCAGATTTTGAAGGGCAATATTGTAACTCCGGATTTTCGAGTGCCCGCAAGTATCACCATATGCAGAAGCGGAGCGACGAGACACCGATCGAGTATTTGCATCGGTTGAACGTGGCCGCACTTCGTGCCGGCATAACAATTAAAGAGAAAAACCCGCCGAACGGTGCTGCTCTGGAACATGTGGGTCACTACATTAGTACCCTGGACGATCAAGAACTGGCGGACCAGCTTACTCTGATGCGTCTTAGGGACGCGGGTGAAGTTGAACAGACTCTACGAACGCTACAGCAGTCACGTAGCATGAGGGCGAAGAGTGCTGGTGGCTCAGGTCGCTACCGATTCAAGACCCAGACCGATCCGGTCAAGAGACCTTGGACCAGACCGACCCGATCGGTCAAGGCAATTGTAGCTGATGACAGCACGGGTTCAGAAGGGGAAAGTGGAAGTCCATCCAGCCAGGAGTCATCGGATGAAGACCAGTATCGTTACGTCTATGTTGCGGGACATGCCCCGAAGACCAAGTAGAAGTCCGACCAGGTGGACCGGAAGGGAAGGAACGGAAGCAAGTCCGATCCAGACCGACCTCGTCAGAAGTGATCCCACCGTGGGTCGAGCAAACATGATGATCCAAACTGCTGGAAGAAGATGGTGTGCAAGAAGTGCGAGAGACGCGGCCACCCGACGGACCACTTCCTCTTCGTATGCAAGTCATGCGGAGAGATCCACGAGGCCGGCCACTGCAAGATTGAAGAATTTTTTAACATGATAAGCAAGTGGTACGTGCCGGAAAAACACGCGGGGATGCTACCGCCGGACGCGGAAAAGATGTTAAACTATAACGCTCGCCAGGTTGGAATCTGGATCTAGCCGAGCGTTCTACGGTTCACATCTATGCATATGTCGGCAAGGAGGATAAGACCGACAATACACGTTCTTTTCCAAATTGCGTCGACCCAGACCATCCGGTCTACAGTCTGAAGACCGATGAGTACTCCCGGACCAAGGTGGTTATGCAGTTGGACTTGCTGCCTGGAGAATCCCGCGGATACTGGAAGTATCACGCGCCTGATAAATAGTTCAAACAGGCGAAAGCCTGTGGCAAGATTAATAACCAGAAAGCGACGATGTTGTTCGACTCTGGAGCTGAAGTATCGATAATCGACTCCGCCTTTGCTCGTAAGGTCGGATGTCGTATAGACGATACCCAGAGACAAGATTGCGTCGGGATCGGTGAAAACTCTTATATGACCGAAGGAAGAACGCGTGTGAAAATTGATCTGTCGGGATCGGTGAAAACTCTTATATGACCGAAGGAAGAATGCGTGTGAAAATTGCTCGGTCGGGATCGCTGGTCTACTTTTTCAGCGCTTGGGTTGACAAGTTGGCTGGTCAAGACGCTTTACTAGGAATGGATTTCCAGGTCTCAGCTGGTATTCGCCTAGACCTGTCACATGAGTGCTTACACTCCCGGATGAGGTCCAGGTCCAGTTGGCTGGTCGAAGACCTCTGTATGGTTCGTATACCGATCTGGTCCGGTGGGACCAAGACCTCACTATCCCAGTTGGTCGGTCTGCCGATACCCCGGTTGAGAAAGGTTTTCGTTCGAGGAAGTTGTGGTTGACCAGGGGCGATCGGTGGGTCTCGACCTTCGTAAAGAGTGCTGGTCGACGTGATTTTGTCCGTGTTACCAATATCGGTGACAAGCCGCTGACACTTGACAATAACACTATTGTCGGTATGTGGTTAGCAGAAGGAAATGTACCAAGGAAGATGGGGTTCGCCTCGATTGGATCGAGGCGGTATGTCGAGTGGCAAAACCTGGCGTACCAATCGACAACCAATCATATCATCGATGATGGGTCGGTGGAAGAGGATACATCACCTTTAGTGGAAAGACCAAGTTATGTCACCCCAAAAAAGATGTTGGTCCGAAGAAAGGCGCCGCAGTCACCAGGAACGGTGAACCATCAAGTAGACGAGCCAAGGTTAGTCAACGTGGTGTCAGCACAAGACCAGGCGACAGCGGAACAAAAAAAGGAAGAATGGGAATATGAAATTGCTTGGTCGGACCATGACGGTGTTCCTAATCAGACAGATATCAGTGAAGGACATCCCGTCGATCAAGACCAGGGGCGTTCAGACGGTCCAGATGGTCTAGGTGATATCACCCCAGAAGATGAACAAGTCTGTATACATGAAGGCGGGGAACAGTATATTCAGGAGCTGGAAAGCCAAATGGCAGTCCTCCCTGAAGTGTCTTCCGACTCGCCCGAAGTTACAATGGATGATTTACAAGTGGGTGATCAAGACTTTAACAGTCCAGACCAGATCGAGCAGTTGAAGAATATCATATGGAAGAAAAAACATGTGCTGATCGGAAAGGGCAATGCCTTACCACCTGCAGCCCGTGGTGCGATTTGCGATATTGACGTTGGAGATGCCAAGCCGATTGCCCAGCGATGTCGACGCGTGGCGCCACAGTACCGTGAAAAGCTTTCTGATCTCATTAAAGGACTGTTGGTCACCAAGATTATTAGACCGTCGACTTCGCCATGGGCCTCGCCGATCGTAATTGTTATCAAGAAGAACGGCGTTGACATTAGACTGTGCATCGACTATTGGCTGGTAAATCGGTTTACTAAACTCATGGTGTACCCGATGCCGCTGATTAACGATCTGTTGGAAGACCACAACAAGACCTTGTGGTATTGTTCGCTAGACATGGCAAGCAGATTTTGGGTGGTCTCGATGACTGATCGAGCCCGTGATATTTCCGCATTTGTGACGCCGTTTGGTCTTTTCGAGTGGAATCGTATGCCGTTCGGTCTGAAGAACGCGCCCCAGATCTATCAAAGGCTTATAGACAACGTATTGTACGGACACTTCAAGATCAAGACCGATCGGGACCCTGTTAAAAATTATGTGTTTAGAGAGGGTGAACCCGATCGGGAAAGAGGACCGTCCGTTCTAGGGAGGCGGTCGTACATCGACGACATTCTGATACCTGCCTCGTCATGGAACGATCTGTGCGAGAAGGTTGAACGATTGTTGGAGACATGCGACCGCTGGAAACTGTCTATCAGTGCCGTGAAAAGTTTTTGGGGTATGTCCAAGGTCGCCTATTTAGGTCATATGGTCTCGAACAATAGTCTAGAGGCTAATCCCAAGGACCTGGATTCGCTGAGTAACCTCCCGTTCCCCAGATCGCTGAAGTCAATGCAGTCCTTCCTGGAAAGCTTGAATTATTATAGCCGATTCATTGAAGACTTTGCTATCTACGCGGCTGTGCTGTACGAGCTCCGGGAAGTTGACTATCATATGTTGCGCGAAGGAGATCAGTCAACTTTACAGGATGGCGCCGACTCTGGTCTTGCTGCAGTTTGTCCGCAAGTGGAGGCCGAAGATCATATGAAGCGTGCACAGTTTGCCTTTGGTATGTTGAAGGTTAAGATGGCGACGGCACCGGTTCTCAAGCATTTCGCTCCCGAAAAAGTGCCGACCATTATTGTGTATGCCAGTAAGTGGGCTATCTCGGCCACTTTAGTGCAATATCACGATGGTTTGTATCATCCAGTCACGTTTACGAACCGGACGCTAAAACCAAATGAAGTGAACTATGGAATTGTCGAGAAAGAAGTGCTGGCGTTGCTACGAATTCTGGATGTGTGTTACAACCTTCTGGTCGTCCGACCTATAAAGGTCCTGTCAAGACGGTCTACTTTGTCCTGGATATTATCAGCCAATGGGATGGACGGACGTCTAGGCAGATGGTCGGCGGTCTTGTCGCAGTGGACCCTCGAGGTCGTTAAGTGCACCAGGGGCGAGGAAGAGATATTGGGCACATTAGCTGCCAGTATCACCCCTCCGTTTGAAGTGGACGAGGAATTGATAGCGATTTCCACGAGGAAGCAACCTCGGCAGTCAGTTTCGAGACCGCCACCGACCGTCGACCATGATCAAGAGCTCTTGGTCTTAAGTTTTGACGGATCGGCAAGCGTGAAGAAGAAGGTCGTCGCCTATAGTGCCATATTGTGGAAGTTGCCACAATGGTCTATAGTTGCAGCCGCTGCCGATTTCACGCCGGATATTACTGTTAACGAGGCGGAGTAGCGAGGTCTACTTCTATGTCTGGACCTGCTGTCGTCGCAAGAGAAGGGTCGAGTCATCATATGTGGTGACTCCAACCTAGTGATCAGGCAGATCACCGGAGAGATCGACTGCAAAGCTCCCCGACTAAGGACGCTAAATGATCGAGTCATGAAGGCATTAAAGGACCACCCCAGCCACGAGCTATTGCACGTGAAACGGGGCTGGAACAGAAGTGCCGACTATCTCGCGACCAAGGCCATGCAAGACCAGACCGGGGCTACGATCACCGAGAAGGCCTTTCTGGATGCATTGATGAATATAAACAGTCTACCATAGGTGATCGGACCCAAGAACGCTCCGGACCAGGTGCATGTGATGGTCGCGACTAGACCGAAAGCTCGGAAGTCCCACCAACCGTTCCCAAAGGAACGGGTGAGTGAATCTGTTGTGCAACGACTAAGGGCAGAACGGATCCTAAAGGCGCAGGACGAAGAAGAATGGATTGTGAATTTGAAGACCTACCTGCGCGGTGAATTGTCTAAGTTGACGAATGGTCAAGCGAAAGAATGTGCCAAGATCGCAGACATTTACGAAGTGGATGAGGATGGTTTACTATATTACTGCCGCGATGCCTACCAAGACAGTGCAGACCGGGACCGATTGGCGAAATTGGTGATACCTGAGTTGCTGCAGCCGGATGTCCTCCATCACTATCTTGTGAGTCTAGAAGGGGGACATCAGGGAATAGGCAGGACCTATCACAAGATCAGGTCACACTTCCACTGGAGAGGTCTTTTCCGCAGTGTGCAGAAATATGTGGGCTGTTGCACGGATTGCGAGACCGGAAAGGGTAGACCGGTAATCAAGGGCGATCGCCCGGAAATATCGAAGCTACCTACCCTTTCCAGGTCATAGCGACGGACCATATACCTTCACTGCCTAAATCGACGCGCGGCAACACTGAGCTGCTGATCTGGGTAGACCTGTTCACTGGTTTAGTTATTGCGAAGGCAAGTGCATCTAGGTCTGCGGAGCAGATCGCCCAGAGCTACGAAGAATGTGTGTTCCGAAGATTCGGCGCCAGCGAGGTCATCAGGCACGATCGGGAACCCGGTTTTATGGCCGAGGTGTTCCGGTCGTTCAATAACATGCTGGGCCAGAAACAGAGTGCGACGATGGCATATCGTCCGCAAGCAAATGGATCGGCGGAACGCATGGTGCAGACCATAACGAGGGCGATCAAGATGTACGTTTCTGACCCAGACCAGCGATATTGAGACGAGTATGCAGAAAGGCTGGTGTTTGCACTCAACTCGTCGACCGATCGGGTCCGAGGAGAAACGCCTTTTTATCTGGCATATGGATGGGATCCTCGGTCGACACTGGAAGCTGCGATACCTATCGGTTTCACCCGGACCCGCGATCGCGATGCTCGACGCTGGCGCATGCAGGTCCAGAAACACTACCAGCATGCAAAAGAAGTCGTCAACAAAAAGCTGCGTCAGGCCACACAAGACCGGGCAGACCGGACCAATGACCAGGTCCGACCCACGGTATAGAACCAGGGGCGAGGGTATGGATATACCTAGACCGAGTGAAAGAGGGCTATGCGAAGAAGCTGGCTCACATGTGGCACGGCCTTTTCCGTGTTGTCGAGCTGATTGGTGAGCACGCTGCCCGTCTAGTAACAACTGGTACAGATTACAAGGTCTTCCCGATCGTGCATGTGTCCAAGTTGAAGCTGGTCCGAGAATTTCCTGATCGACCCAAAACTCCCTGTCTGGTAGACGAAGAAAGAAGATTTGATTTCGATGAAGCGTTACTGCCGGAGGACAGTTGGGAACGACCATTAGAGGAAGACGAGTTTGAAGTGGAGAAGGTCTTAGATGTTCGGTCGACCAAGAAGACCAGGTTCGGTCGGACTCACCGAGAGTACCTGGTCCGATGGAAGGGCCATGATGAATCAACTTGGGTCGACGAGCTCGACTTGAATTGTGGGGCTCTTCTACGAGAGTTCGAACGAGAACGAGTCAGTCGTAATAGCTTCGCAGTGATGCAGACTCATGAAGACCAAGACCAAGACATGCAGTAGCATCGGTCGGTCTAGACCGGTGTGAAGATGTGGAAGGTCCGGAGTTGATGTGAAATTGTGATGAACTGTGACGAATTGGAGTAGCGGAATGACGAATTTGATGCCTATTTTCGTGATGGAGGTGGAACTGTTTACGATAACGTGTTCGGTGCAACTATGGTGTGCTATCGCCCCACAGACGGCCTATGACCATCGACGGATGATTTTCCACTTGATCCTGAAACTGGTTACGCCAGGGGTCCTTCCGGTCAAGCTGGACCAAAGCATCCTTGAGGTCCGCGACCGGCTCAGCGCAATCAAGACCGGGGTACCATATGCCGTCGTCGTCCAGCAGTCTGGTCTTCTCAACGCGACGCCTCGGCATGTGGAGGAACACCGGGTACAAGAACACGTCGACGTCACACTCGCGGGCTCGCATCCCGTCCAAAATGTACTGGCACAGGGATTGCCAAGCCTCGCCCGCCCGAATTCGACGTCGCTTGCGCTTGCTCTGGAACGTCGCCAGGCCCGGATCTTGTCGCACCCGGTCGGGGGGAAGCACCAAGTAGTGGGACGCTTCCCAAATTGCTTGGCCGTGGATCTTGTTGAAATTCTACACCCGGCCTAGCAAAGTGCCGATCCACGGAGTCAAGTGGAACACAAGTCCTATCTTGGGGTGCTCGAAAATTTTCCATGGTTCATCGCCGTATAGGCGGGAGATCTGCGCCGACGTAATCAAGTCCGCCCTCTATGCAGACGCGACAGGGGTTTTCTTGGCCGTTGGAAAGAGCCGGAGGTCCGGGCGGGAGAAAGACCGGGCCAGAAGCTGCTTGGTCAGGGTAGACCGGCGCAAACAGCCGATTTGCCCCGACGACCACGGCAAGGTGATTTCAAACGTCCGCGGCGGAAGGGAGCTGTTGTCAACTGCCATGTTCTTCAGTAGAGCGTACTTGTGAAGCTTGGATGTCCCGGGGAGAACCGAAGGCGCCGGCTTCGCTGATGTCGATACTGGTGTGGCGTCACCTGGCAAACCGGTCTTCTGTTCTGACCCCAATGTCGACGCCAGTTGGATGAAACTTTCACGTAGATTCGTTCGTGACTTGAACTGGATGGCGACCATAAACTCGGAATCGCAAGACCCTTCGCTGGAGTCCTCCTCGGACGAGACCCCTGTGTGCTTGGTGCGATTTGCAGTACGGCGCGAGGGCGCTCGACTTTCCGAGGGGCTGTAGATTTCGCCCGTGTCCGAGTCCGAGTCCATAAGAAGCGCCTGTGTCTTGGCTCGCTTATGAGGCAATGCACGCTTCCCCTCGAGTCTGGGTTCGCGCGCAGTGCCCCGCGCCCTCGAGCTACCCGGCGCGTCCGCGCGATTCTTCGATTTGTGTGCGATTTCGGGCTGCTGAATATCAGCCAATGAACGGTGTCGGTCTTGGTCCTGCTGCAAGCGGTCTTGGTCTTGTTCCGAGGCGACTAAGGTTGCCGACGCTGACCAATCTATGCTGGATGAAGCAGCCGAACACGGATGCAGCAAGTTCATCAAGCGCTGGCGGCACTGGTCTAGTGCCACCTGACGACGACCCGACTCTAGCGTCCAAGCGTTTGACTTGTCTTGATAAGACCGGACCTTCCCGGTCTGGTCTTGAATTGAAATCTGAAGCTCGGCAATGCGTCGCGCGAAGTCGTCGCCTTGCATGCGCAGTGAGGTCGCGTAAAACTGTCCGTCCAGCTGCTGCCGGCGAACAAGGGCAAGTTGATCCCGGAGATGTGACTGATAAGCCTCCAGACGGGACAGCTCATGACGTGCGCTTATCAGCTCCTCTAGAATTGGTCGGATCTGGTCAACATGATCGTCAGACTGCCTATCGGCATCAAGCAAGGCACCTATTGCCTTGACGACGCTGGGAGGGATGAGAGCTGAAGACAAACGAGGGTCAAGACAAGTACAAGACGAAGACCAAAGATGCGCACCTCGTGTTGCCTGGTAGGACACCTGGGTCCTGAGACGCATGTTTTCTGCAAGCATGTCCTGCATCCGCGTGTCGGATTCAGTCCGACACCCTTCCGATGTTTGAAGTGCAGGAGAATTATGTGGGCTGTCAGACCGGGCCGACCGAACAGGTGAAGCAATGTGGAGCGACTCGGCACATAGAGTTTCTGCAGAACCAACAATAACAAGCGTCAAAGGGAAGCATAGGAAGATCAAGTGCAGTAAAGTAAGTACCTGGCGCAGGTGGCGAAGATGGCTGGTCCATGGTGAAGAAGTATGAGTGACCAAGGTCCAGTTGGTCGAGTGATGGGTGAGTCATACCGTTATCGTTGTGCGACACGGTCGGACTCAGGGGCGGCTGTGGTGAAATGTACCACAAATTTGGTCACTTTTGGTCAAGGCAGTTGGTCGAGTTTCCGATTGGTCTAAACAAGGGGGGGTTAGCCTATCAGATTCAAGGAGTATCAAGAACGCCGGTCTTGGGTGAGTCACCTGACATTGGGTATTTTATATAATTTTGTGTGGGTACATTAGGGACCATCGGGAGGTAGTATTATTGGTTAGTTGCGATTTTTCCAAGTAAGAGTGTTTTGGTTACGGATTTTCCCAGTAAAGGTTTTCGGTCTAGGAATAAGTGGCAAAAACCTCTTCTGGTCTTGGTCTATACCGCAGCAAGGGGTCGCCGTTATTCTTTTCACGTACACTAGTCGCCTCCGCCCGCCGCCGAGTGTTTGGGGGCAGAGGGTTGAATTATCCCCTCTTGCCTATTATACCCGGTCTGGACGCGCCGCACGCGCACTTTGGCCACCGGAAGTCCCTCGACGGGAGTACTATTTGGCGATCTCGACACTTTAAGTCAAGTACGTAGGAACGTTCTATTCACTGGATTGGTCTTTACGTGGAGATATCGTTTGTGGAGTTTCACGGGCATATTGGGTCTTCACGTGGACATATTGGCTCACTGTAACATGGTTGGAGTTTAGACCGGTTTTGGTCTTCTCTCATATTGGTCAGGGGCTAGACCGGTTGATTGGTCTACCCTCTATTATTTCGTATTGGTCAGGTTTAGATCGTTTGAACGATCGACCTATTGGAATTTATCTTTTGGAAGTGTTTCTGGTCTGTACGTACCTGGGGTGAAGAGTTCCGCCCTAGGTACACCTAGCCAGCACGGTCTCATATTCAAGACCAAATCAGATCGATCTGCGATCCGGATCCACCGAGTGTGTAACTAGCCCATTCCATCGGGTACACAAGGTGAGATGAACTTAAGTGAATCGGACCAAGTGTCTTTGGATGATGACTGGTCGTCTGCCAGCAGCGGACGATCGGACCAGATTTCGAATGGAGGTCCGCGGGGTACCCCCCCCCCCCGTAAGTTGGAAGGCTGGGCACGATGGTGGTGGTCAGGTTGTCGATACAAATGTATTCGATTTCGAACTTGACTCCACCACAGTGACGGTTTGCTATATTATAGCACGAGCGCGGAGGACACTCCGCGGGTGGTAGTTCCTCATGATGAGGAACTGAAATATAAAGTCCTCTTTGAGGCACATGACGCCCCTACCGGGGGTCATTTAGGTCGGGATAAGACCTACGGCGCTTTAAGCGCTTTGTATTGGTGACCCAAAATGTACAAGTGGGTCGGTGCGAATATTCGCACTTGTGAGTCGTGCTAGAGGGTCAAACCCTCTACAGATTCAGCTGCTATAGGAAACAGTTGGAAATTGCCAACTATTCGTGTGGACCAAGTCAACCTATAGCATACAATTGGGAATTGCCAATTGTTCGTGTGGGCCAAGTCCATCTATAAATGTGAAGGTGAGCCTTTGGCGGAGTAGCCGTTCCAACGACGTGTTGAAAATCCATTTGGATTTTATCTTCGGTTTTACCGAAGGCCGGTTCCACCGGCGTTTCGGTCTTTGTAGACCGTTTGAGCAAGATGCTCACCTGGCAGCGGTGCCAGAGTCCATTGATGGACAAGACGGAACGCGTTAATCGCGTTGTGGAGGATATTCTCCGGAGCTTATGTCCGGATGCTCCAAGAGTTGGAGTGAGATGCTTCCTATGACCGAATTTTCCATAAACAATTCCGTGCATGCATCTACGGGGTTTACCCCGTTTAATGTGAACTGATTAGTAAATCAGCGGTTTACGTTGACGCCACGTGTATGTGGCCCAGGGCTTGATGGGGGAGGAGTCCCCGATGTCAGCCCTGTATGCTCCTGTACGTTTGTTTGTCCTACCCGGCAGGGCGGCCGGCAGGCTGCCCGACCGGGTGCAGCTCGGGTCTGCGCTTGTAGCCTCCACGGCTCGCGCACTGGGCGCCTTCCACGGCCCCAGTGACCTAGAAGAATCTATTGTTTGTTTGTTGGGCCTACCCGGCAGGGCGGCCGGCAGGCTGCCCGACGGCAGGACGGGGCGGAGCGTCTGATGGCGCGACTCCATCATCGGGGTCAAACCCAGTATTTGGTGAAGTGGAAGGGTTATCCACATTCACAGAGTTCGTGGGAGTATTAGACTCCCCTGCGGCAGGATTGCCGTGACGTCGTTGGCGCTTTCGAGCGGGAGAATCGCGATGTGAGTCAACGTCCAAAGGGGTGGGGTAAGCCCCTTCACTACCAGTAGTTGGGAGCCCTCCGGAGGCAGATGCGGAACCCGCACTGTGCTCCGGCACCGTAGTTAGGGCACGGGCGCTAGCATAGCGCATGAGATAAGGGACACGTAACTGCCCCATGGCTTTGGCTCTGGCAAACGCCAAACACAATGCCCTCTCTATCCGAACGTCACGTTCGGAATAGCTGTTGTACAGCTTTAAAAAAACTCGGGGAGCCGTTTCTCCCCTTCGCCCAAGCGCGGAATTTCTGTTCTACCTCTTTGGCATATTCTCCTTGCAGGAGAATGAAGGGAACCTCGCGGAGGTTCCTACAACGGCACCGTGTTCCTATTTATCGAGGCGCTCTCGATATGAGGTAGTAGTGAACTGCTTCTGCGTGAGCAGTTTTTCCCGGAGTTTATTCCGGCGTGTGATGTGTTGCGGCTGTACAGTCGCGAGGCCAGGCGTATAGAAGACTAACCCCTTCTGTACCTCATTCCTGGCCCACTTTGGGAGGTCACGAGGACCTCCAAAACGATATGCCGCCCATGGAGGGCGCATGGGGGGGGGCGTGCAAGGAAGCTTGTAATGCCTGTGCGGTATTTTGAGCCTCTTGAGCTGCGTCCAGCTCAGTAGTGGTGATCGCCTTCGGCTATCCGGATATGTCATCCGAGGTTGGTAATAGTTGCGCACGAGTTAGTGCGTTTTTCCCACGTGTGGGGAATGGGTTGGATGACCGACAACGCCGTTCGGCGCTGTCGGAGTGGTCAGCCTTTGGGGAGATCTCCCCAAGGGCATCTACTTCCGAGTTGTCGGAATAGTCTACCTCCTCTTCTCGAGGAGACTCCACAGCACCACTGAAGGTGTACAATGGACAGCCAGAGGTACTGATGTTGGACTTCTCCAACAAGATTTTGATTATTGCGTAAGCAATAGTCTTGATGGGGGAGGATGTAACAGGGTTACATTCGAGTCACATTTAGTAGGTGGTGTACGTTGGTACACTACGGTTGGGGTCAGTATTGACCGGTCCGAAAGGTTTTGGACCATTGGTTATTTTAACCAATCAGGGCAGGGGGCCTTGTTGTGGTGGTGTGTCAGCCATCCACGTGTCGGTACACAGGTGTGTACACTACATTTTAGCTAGGTACGAATTTAGTAAGTTCTACTTAGTATTACATATAGTTTACATTAGTTTAAATTAATTTAGGCTAATTATATATTAAGTATACATTCAGTTTACAAAAATACTTAAGACTGCCAGGCGCGCGACCACGCCCGGTCGCGCGCTCAGTGAGTGCAGTAGCTAAAGGGAGCCCTCCCTTTAGCTACACCCTTAGTAAGGGAGCCTTGCCGTTAAGGCATTAGCGGAGCTAGGCGCGCGACCACGCCCGGTCGCGCGCGCAGTGAGTATTGTAGCCTAATGGAGTTCTCCCTTACGCTACCTCCCTTTATAAGGGAATTCTTGTTACAAGAAGTTAGCGAAAGCTATCTGTAAACCACCCCGGGAATCTTAGCCCCGAGTAGGAGAGCTCTCTCCTACTAAGCCCTTTTATAAGGGCGTATCGGCTAAGTAGCGGCGAACGCCGCTTAAAGGAAAGTCTTCCTCTGTGCGCTAGCCGCACCGTGCGTGTAATCACCCGGCTACACAAAGGGGTTAGCGAAAGCTATATGTAAACCACCCCGAGCATCTTGGCCCCGAGTAGGAGAGCTCTCTCCTACTAAGCCCTTTTATAAGGGCGTATCGGCTAAGTAGCGGCGAACGCCGCTTAAAGGAAATTCTTCCTCTGTGCGCTAGCCACACCGTGCGTGTACGCACCCGGCTACAGATAGCGAACCAGGCTAAAACATCTCGACAATAAGCTTGCCGTGTTTACGGCTTCGTTGTTTATGCGGTTGAACTCGAGTTGGTTATGGAGACCCAAAAGTTATATGGATGTAGAAGTAGGGACCAAAAAATCTATGTTATGTACGTATACGCATACGGAATACTATTAATTTCGCTCAGGGATTGGTAATTTCCTTTGCATATGAAAGCAGCCTGCAGGCAACGATGTAACGGGGTTACATTCGGGTACCACTGAGTGTTGGTGTACATGAGTACACCACGGTTGAGGTCAGTATTGGTCGG
>JAPDHQ010003591.1:1221-34070 GCA_026184515.1 Peronosclerospora sorghi | reverse complement strand
GGTAACAACTAATCCTATAATAAAAGTAAATATATTAATATTCACTTGTTATCTAGAACGCAAAATTAAGAGTGTTTATTTAATGGGTGGTTTAGAGGCTAATAGTATAGTAACTAACTAATTAATATAATAATATCAAGTCTTTAACTAACTGTACTATTAGTTAACCTGCAAGATTCGGTACTTATACCGAATCGACTTTTCCTTCTTAGATTATAATAACTTATAATCTCTTATTTAAATTTCAGACAACGCGTCTGAAATTAAACTGTGATATTCTAACTTGAATATCAATTATATAATGGCACCCCATTACAACCAAGCTCCACATGTCCACTGCTGATCATCCGCAGATGGACGGTCAAACAGAACGGGTTAATCGCGTTGTTGAGGATATTCTCCGGAGTTTATGTCCGGATTCTCCAAAGAGTTGGAGTGAGATGTTTCCGATGGTCGAATTTGCTATCAACAATTCGGTGCATGCATCTACCGGGTTTACCTCGCTTTACGTGAACGTATTAGTGAATCCGAGGGTTCCGTTGACGCCACGTGTGTGGCCCAGGGCTTGAGGGGGGAGGATTACCCGATGTCAGCCCTGTATCTGTGCGAAAGCACATCGATAAGTTTTTATCGACGCGCCTTAGTGTATTACGACACGTCTGCGATTCCATGGTGGAAAGCCAAGACAAGCAGAAGGAGCAAGCTGACCGCTAGGGGCGGCGTAACAAAAAAGTATACAAAGTAGGAGAAAGTGTTTTATTAAACGCTAAAAATCTTCCTACACGTGCAGTTTCCAACGTGTTGCGCAATAAACTGCGCCCCAGGTTTGTGGGGCCCTTTAAGTTACTAGCCCGAAAGGGCTTATCGTATACCCTTGACATCCCGAAGGTGATGCGTACGCATCCAACCTTCTATGTCGGTATGCTTAAGCCATACCAGGACCCGGAGGAGGGCCCCCTCCTGGAGGGGGGTGGAAAAGCAGATAGCCGTAAGAGCCGTAAGGCACGGCAGAGCGAAGGAAGCCCCAAAGGGCTAAAATGAGACGACGAAGCTCCGCAACGGTCGTCTCGAGAGAGGCAAGCCGCCTCTCGAAGCGATCAGTGGCATCCCACTCATCGCGGAGCCCCTTGTGGAGATCATGGATGCGATGGCTGTGTCGATCACAGCGCTCGTGAATCTCATGTCGCAATTGCGCGACCTCCTCCTCCAATGCTTGATGCGGAGGGTACTCCACACTTTCATGTGGAGCGGCCGATGGCGCGACGCCATCATCGGGGTCAAACCCAGTATCAGGTGAAGTGGAAAGGTTATCCACACTCACAGAGTGCGTGGGAGTTCGAGACTCCCCTACGGCAGGATTGCCGCGACGTCGTTGACGCTTTCGAGCGGGAGAATCCCGCTGTAGGTCAACGACCAGAGGGGAATGAGAAGCCCTTTTACTCTCAGTAAATGGGAGTTCGCCGGAGGCAGATGTGACGCTCACACTGTCTTCTGGCACCATGGCGGAGACAGGGACGCTGGCGTAGCGCGTGCGATATGGAGCACGTAATAGCTCCATCTCTTTGGCTCTGGCAAATGCCACGCGCAACGCCCTCTCCACCCAAATGTATCGACGGGAATAGCTGTCGTGCAGCTCATTGAAGCTGGGGAGAATCTTCTCCCCTTCCGCCCAAGCGCGGAACTTCTTCTCTGCATCATCAGCACTTTCTATCGGAGAAAGAACGAAAGGAACCTCGCGAAGGTTCTCAACAAGGGCACCCTGTGCCTGCCTGTCTAAGCGCTCTCGATATAGACGCTAGTGAACTGCTTTTGTGTAAGCAGTTGTTGCCGGAGTTTCTCACGGCGTTCACGTTGATACGGCCGTTCAGCCGCTGGGCCAGGGGTATAGAACGCTAAACCAGTCCTTACCAAACGCCTGGCCCACCTTGGAAGGTCACGAGGACCATCAAAATTATAAGACGCCCTTGGCAGGCGTTTGGGGGCGCGTAACGCAGCCCTTAGTGCCTGTGCGGCAAGTTGGCTTTCATGAGCTGCGTCCAGCTCATTGGTGATGATCGCCTTTGGCGATTCGGATGTATCATCCGATATGGGCAGGGGTGGCGCACTGGTTAGTGCATTTTCCCCACGTGTGGGGAACGGATTAGTCTGCCGACAACGCCGTTCGGCGCTGTCGGAGCGGTTAACCGTTGGGGAGGTATCCCCAAGGGCATCCACTTCCAAGTTCTCGGAGTAGTCTACCTCTTCTAGAGGAGACGCCATAGGACCACTGAAGGTGTACATATGGAGGGCCAGAGGAACTGGCGTTGGAGTTCTCCAACTAAATTTAGTTTTTGCGTAAGCAATAGTCTTGATGGAGGAGGATGTAACGGGGTTACATTTGAGTTACATTTAGTGTTGGTGTACTTGAGTACACTACGGTTGAGGTCAGTATTGACCGGTTTGAAAGGTTTCGAACCATTGGTTATTTTAACCAATGAGGGCATGAGCCCTTGGGTGGTGGTGTGTCAGCCATCCACGTGTCGGTACACAGGTGTGTACATTACATTTTAGCTAGGTACGAACGAATTGGGTATATTCTACTTAGTATTACATATAGTTTACATTAGTTTAAATTAATTTAGGCTAATTACATATTAAATATATTCAGTTTACATTTCACTCTAAAGTGCAGACGCGCGACCTCGACCGGTCGCGCGTGCAGTGAGTGTCGTAGGTAAGAGGGAGCCCTCCCTTTACTTACACCCCGTAAAGGGAACACAGCCGTTAAGGCTAAGTAGTAAACCAACCCGGGAATCTTGGCCCCGAGTAGGAGAGCTCTCCTACTAAGCCCTTTATAAGAGCGTATCGGCTAAGTAGCGGTAGATACAACTTTAAGGAAGAGTCTACCTCTGTGCGCTAGCCGCACCGTGCGTATACGCACCGGCTACACTATCGGGTTCGTTGGTTTACTTCTTCAGCGCTTGGGTTGGCAAGCTGGCCGGTCAGGATGCCCTGTTAGGCATGGATTTTATGGTTCCGGCGGGTATTCGCCTAGATCTGTCTCATGGAGTGATTACACTCCCAGATGAGGTCCAGATCCAGTTAGCTGGTCGGCGGCCCCTATACGGATCGCACACCGATCTGGTCAGGTGGGATCAAGATTTCACCATTCCAGTCGGCCAATCCGCTGATACCCCGGTCGATAAAGGTTTTCGATCAAGGAAGTTACGGGTGACCAGAGGCGACCGGTGGGTGCCGACCTTTGTGAAGAGCGCCGGCCGGCTCGATTACGTTCGACTCAATAATATCGGTGACAAGCCGCTTACGCCCGACAACAATACTATTGTTGGCATGTGTCTAGCGGAAGGGAAGGTGCCAAGAAAGTCGGGGTTCGTCTCGATCGGATAGAGACGGTATGTTGAGTGGCAGAACTTGGTATACCAAGCGACCACCGATCTGGTCAGCGATGATGGACCGGTGGAAGAAGATACCTCACCTATGGTGGAACGACCCAGCTACGTAACCCCGAGGAAGATGTTGGTTCGAAGAAAGGCACCGCAGTCGCCGGACACGGTGGAGCATCAAGCAGATGAGCCAAGGTTCGTCAACATGGTGGTTTCACAAGAACAGGCGACAGAGGAGCCGGAAATGCTGGGGCGGACCACGATGGCGCTCTAAGCAGATCTATGTCGTTGAAGAGCAGCCCGCCGATCGGGAACAGCAGTGTGCAACCGGTCAGGACGGTTTGGGTGATGTTGCCCCAGAAGACGATCAAGTTTGTATACATGAGGGCGGGGATCAGTACATTCAAGAGTTGGAGAGCCAGATGGAATTCCTCCCTGAGGTGTATACCGATCCGCCCGAAGTCACCTTGGACGATCTACAAGTGGGTGATCGGGATGTCAACAGTCCCGACCAGATCGATCAGCTTAAGAAGATCATCTGGAAGAAGAAACATCTGCTGATCGGGAAAGGCAATGCCTTACCCCCTGCTGCCCGCGGAGCGATCTGTGACATCGATGTTGGTAGTGCCAAGCCGATCGCCCAACGATGCCGACGTGTGGCGCCACAGTACCGTGAAAAATTGTCTGATCTTATTAAAGGACTGTTGGCTACCAAGATTATTAAACCGTCGACCTCGCCGTGGGCCTCGCCGATCGTGATTGTAATCAAGAAGAACGGCGTCTACATCAGGTTGTGCATCAGTTATCGGTTGATAAATCGGTTGAACAAGCTTATGGTTTACCCGATGCCTCTGATCAGCGATCTGCTGGAAGATCTTGACAATACCCTATGGTATTGCTCGCTGGATATGGCAAGTGGATTTTGGGTGGTTTCGATGACCGATCGGGCTCGCGAGATTTCCGCATTTGTTACGCCGTTCGGTATGTTCGAGTGGAACCCTATGCCGTTCGGTTTGAAGAACGCGCCCCAGATATACCATAGGCTGATCGACAACGCACTGTATGGACACTTCAAGATCAGTACCGATTGGGACCCCACCGGGAACTATGATGTATTTACAGAGGGTGAACCCGATCGGGAAAGGGGACCGTCCGTTCTGGGGGGGCGATTGTATATCGACGACATACTGATCCCTGATTCGTCATGGAGCGATCTGTGCGAGAAGGTTGAACGGTTGTTGGAGACTTGCGATCGCTGGAACCTGTCGATCAGTGCTGTGAAGAGTTTTTGGGGCATGTCCAAGATCGCCTATTTGGGTCATATGGTGTCAATCAGTGGGCTGGAGGCTAATCCTAAGGATCTGGAGTCACTGAGCAACCTCCCGTTTCCCATATCTCTGAAGGCAATGCATTCCTTCCTAGGGGGCCTGATTACTACAGCCGCTTCATTGAAGACTTCGCGGTCTACGCGGCCGTGCTATACGAGCTCCGGGAAGTCGACTACCATATGTTGCGCGGAGGAGATCGGGCAACTTTACGAGAGGGCTGCGACTCCGATCTGCCTGCAGATTTTCCGCCCGTGGAGGTAGATGACTACATGAAGCGTGCACAGGTTGCTTTCGGTATGTTGAAGGCTAAGATGGCGACGGCACCGATTCTAAGACACTTCGATCCGGAAAAAATGCCGATCGTCATTGTGTATGCTAATAAGTGGGCAATTTCTGCCACTCTAGCGCAAGAACATGATGGAGTGTACCACCCGGTCACTTTTACGATCCAGACGTTGAAGCCGAACGAGGTCAACTATGGTATCGTCGAAAACGAAGTTCTGGCTTTACTACGGATTTTGGATGTGTGCTATAACCTGATGGTCGGCCAACCTGTTAAGGTCCTATCAAGAAAGTCGACATTGTCCTGGCTGTTATCAGCCAATGGGATGGACGGTCGGCTCGGCAGATGGTCAGCGATACTGTCACAGTGGTCCCTCGAGGTCGTCAAGTGCACCAAGGGAGAGGAAGAGATATTGGGCACATTGACTGCTAGTATCACCCCTCGGTCTGAAGTGGATGAAGCTCTGATGGTGATTGCCCCAAGGAAGCAACCACGACAATCAATCTCAAGGCCGCCGCCGATCGTCGATCGGGATGAGGAACTCCTGATCTTGAGTTTCGACGGATCGGCTAGCGTGAAGAGGAAAGTTGGCTCCTATAGTCCCATACTGTGGAAGTTACCACAATGGTCTATAGTAGCAGCAGCCGCCGATTTCACGCCTGACATAACGGTCAACGAGGCGGAATATCGGGGCTCCTTCTATGTCTCGATGTGCTGTCATCTCAGAAGAAAGGTCGGATCATCATATGTGGTGACCACAACCTGGTGATAAGGCGGATCACCGGGGAGATCTACTGTAAGGCACCACGGCTGAAGTTGTTAAAAGATCGGGTGATGAAGGCGCTGAAAGACTACCCCAACCACGAGCTATTGCACGTGAAACGGGATTGGAACAGAAGCGCTGACCACCTCGCGACCCAAGCCATTCGGGACCAGATCGGGGTGACGATCACCGAGGAGGCCGTTCTACTTGAACTTATGGACATAAACAGGCTCCCGGAGTTGATCAAGCCCAAGGACAGCCCCGATCAGGTACATGTGATGGCGGCGACTAGATCGCGAACTCAGAAGTCTCGCTGATCGCTCCCGAAGGAAAGGCTGAGTGTGCGCGTTGTGCAAAAGCTAAGGGCGGAACGGATACTCAAGGCGCAGGACGAAGAAGAGTGGATCGTCAACCTGAAAGCCTACCTGCGCGGTGAACTGTCCAAGTTAACGAATGATCAAGCGAAAGAGTGTACCAAGATCTCGAACAGTTACGATGTGGATGACAATGGATTGCTATATTACTGCCGTGATGTTGACCAAGACAGTGCCAATTGAGATCGACTGGCGAAACTGGTGATCCCTGAATTGCTACAGCCGGATGTCCTTCATCACTACCATGTGAGTCTAGAAGGGAGAAATCAGGGCGTAGGCAGGACATATCACAAGATCAGGGCCCACTTTCACTGGAGAGGACTTTTTCGGAGCGTGCAGAAATATGTGGGTTGTTGCACAGCTTGCGAGACCGGAAAGGGCAGACCGATAATCAAGGGCCGATCGCCCGGAAATATCGAGGCTAATTACCCTTTACAGGTGATAGCAATGGATCACATACCGTCGCTGCCCAGATCGGCGCGCGGCAACACTGAACTGCTGATCTGGATCGACCTGTTCACTGGTCTGGTGATCGCCAAGGCTAGTGCATCCCGATCTGCGGAGCAGATCACCCAGAGCTACGAGGAACGCGTGTTCAGAAGGTTCGGCGCCAGCGAGGTTATCAGACACGATCGGGAACCCGGTTTTATGGCTGAAGTGTTCCGATCGTTCAATAACATGCTAGGCCAGAAGCAGAGTGCTGGCATATCGCCCGCAAGCGAATGGATCGGCTGAACGCATGGTGCAGACAATCACAAGGGAGACCAAGATGTATGTGGACGATCCGGACCGACTGAGACGAGTATGCAGAGAGGCTGGCATTCGCCCTCAACTCTTTAACCGATCGGGTCCGAGGAGAAACGCCTTTTTATCTGGCGTATGGATGGGACCCTCGATCGACACTTGAAGCGGCGATACCGATCGGTTGCACTCGGACCCGCGATCGCGATGACCGTCGTTGGCGTATGCAGGTCCAGAAGCATTACCAGCATGCAAAAGAAGTCGTCAATGAAAAGTTGCGTCAGGCCACACAAGATCGAGCAGACCGGAATAACGATCAGGTCCGACCTCATGGTATTGAACCAGTAGAGAGGGTATGGTTATACCTCGATCGGGTCAAGGAAGGCTATGCGAAGAAGTTGGCACATATGTGGCACGGTCCTTTCCGTGTAGAAGAGCTGATCGGTGACCATGCTGCCCGTCTGATCACGATCGGCACGGATTACAAAGTTTTTCCGATCGTGCACGTGTCCAAGCTGAAGCTGGCCAGAGAATTCCCCGATCGGCCTAAATGCCCTGTCTGGTGGACGAAGCGGAGAGATTCGATTTCGATGAGGCTCTGCTACCGGAAGACAGTTGGGAAAGGCCATTGGAAGAGGACGAATTCGAGGTGGAAAAGGTGCTGGATTTCCGATCGGTCAGGAAGACCCGTTTCGGTCGCACCCACCGATAATATCTGGTCCGCTGAAAGGATCATGACGAAGAAACTTGGATCGACGAACTTGATCTAAATTGTGGAGCACTGCTACAAGAGTTCGAGCGAGAACGAGTCAGTCGGAATCGCTTTGCAGTGATGCAGACTCATGAGGATGAAGATCAAGACACACAGTAGCAACGATCAGTATATCGATCGGTGTGAATATGTGTACGGTCGGAATTTTGTGAATTTGTGATGAGCTGGAGTAGTGTAATGACGAACGTGGTGATGATTTTCGCGATGTGGATGGAAACTGTATATGATAACGTGTTGGTGCAAGTTTGAAGAAAGTGATGAATTTGGTCAAGCGAGTGGATGATCAGGAATGTGAAAAGAATGATGACATGTATTACGAATTATCTGGTCAGCTAACTGCTGCATCAAGAATCACTAGCACCCCACAGACGGCCAATAGTCAGCGCCGGATGGTCTTCGATCTGGTTCTGGTACTGATTGCGCCAGGGCTCCTTCCGATCGATCTGGGCCAAAGCGTCCTTCAGGTCTGTGACCGGCTCGTCACAATGAAGACCGGGATACCAGGCGCCGTCGTCAGCTATCACCCCGGCTTTCTCAACCCGAAGCTTGTCCATATGGAGAACCACAGGATAAGAAGATGTCGAGGTCGCATTCGCGGGCCTGCATCCCTCCCAGAACAAACTGGCATAGGGTCTGCCAGGCCTCGCCTGCCCGACCCCGGCGCCTATTTTGGTTTCTCTGGAACGAGATCAGGCCTTGATCATGTTGCGCTCGACCAGGAAGCACTAGATAGTGCGTAGAATCCCAGATCGCTTGGCTGTATGTTTCGTTGAAGTCCTTCACTCGACCTAAGAACGAGTCGATCCACGCAGTCGACGCAAACATGGACCCCAGCTTGGGGCGGACGAACACCTTCCATGGCTCAACTGCGTACAGACGGGCGATTGTGGTGCTGTGACCAGGTCCGCCCGCCATGCAGAAGCGTCAGGAGCCTTGGGAGCTGGAGGAAAAAGCCAGGAGTCCGGGCGCGATAGAGATCGGGCTAATATCTGCTTGGTCAGGGCAGATTGGTACAAGCTACCGATCTGCACGATGACCATGGCGAAGTGGCATCCGAAGTCAGCGATGGGAGAGGTCTATCTCCGGCCAAAAACCCTTTCGATCGGGCGTGATTGCGCAGCCCAGACATGCCGGGATGGAACGAAGACGACGTCCCGGTCGACTTGCGCGTCGGTGCAGCACCATCACCCTGGGAGCTGATCGTCTTGTTAGTTCCCGATGCAGGTTTCGCAGGAACGGAACCTCGGCGTTGATCGGACCGGGACATGGATAACACAATGACCAAGAACTCGGAATCGCTCGATCCGCCCCCCGAGTCCTCTCCGGAGGAGACCTCTATACACTTGGTGCGAGCGGTGCGGGGGAGCGAGGTCGCCCGAGATTTGGTGGGGATAGACTCGTCATCTGCGACCAATCTGGGGCTTGAGAGATGCGCCAGCGTTTTGGCTTTCTTCTGGGGCACCGCTAGCTTCTCCTCGAGTTCGGAGTCGCGCGATATTCCCCGCGCCCTTGAGCTCTTCGGCACGTCCTTACGCTTTTTAGACTTGGAGGTTTTCGAAATTTTGGGGTGGTCACTTTTGGCCAATGAGTGGCGTCGGGTCCGGTCTTGATGCAGATCGGCCAGAACGGCCGATGCAGACCGGTCGGCGCTAGAACATGCAGCCGGACGTCGGTGCAACAAGTCAGTCAGCTGTTGATAGCACCGGTTTACGGCCGCCCAGCGACGATCTGATTACTGGGTCCAGGTGTCCGATCGGGCCTGGAAGGACTCGACCTTCCCGTTCTGCTCCCGGACCACGACCTGTAACTCGCTGATCTGCCTCTCCAGGTCACCATGTTGGGTGCGGAGTAAGGTCCGATCGGACTGGTCCTCCAACCTCTGCCGGTCGACCACCGCGAGCTGTTCCAGGAGGTGGGACCTATAGGCCTCCAAGCGATACAGATCGTGTCGTGCGCCGATCAGCCCGTCCAAGATCGGTCGGAGCTGATCGCAATGATTATGAGACTTCCGATCAGCCATGAATAAGGCGTCGAAAGTCTTAGCGATATCGGCGAGCAATTGATCTATATGCAAAGGAAGGTCAGAGCAGACACAAGATGGAAACAGACCGATTGGCTTACCTCGCGTTGCTTGTTGGGCGATCTGGGCCCGGAGATGTGCATTTTCAGCGGTCACCTCCTGCAACTTCGTGGACATGGGGATCAACGTACCCACCTCCTTCCGCAGTTGCAGGAATGAAGAATCCCTGATGTCTAACTGGGACTGGAGCTCACGGACCGTTTTACGGAGCTGATCGGCCTCCACCTGATGCTTGCCCGGTGTGTCGGACTATGAATTGCTGAAAGGGCTGTCAGATCAGGCCGATCTGGCCGGCTAATCGAGATGGGGCGATGAGGAACGCAGGGCACCTGTACTAAAGAATGTCAAGAGAGGTCACAAGACGATAGGGTGTACAAGGCAAGTACCTGGCGAAGGTGGACTCAGAGATCCGTCCATTGGTGAAGTCCGCTTCTGTGAAGATGTGGATATGATGAGATCGGGCCGCTACCGTTGCGCGGCTGCGACACGACTCATGGGCGGCTGTGGCGAAGCGGACCCAAGAATTTTGGTCGTTTCCGGTCAGCAGCACACCGATCGGCTTATAGGCGATCGGTTGGTGGAAATACAGGAGGCGTTTAAGCCTATCATGTGCAAGAGGTGTCAAGAACACGGGTTTTGGTAAGTCACATGAGATTGCGTGTACTTACATATTTTCATGTGTGTACATATTGGGGACCATAGGGGGTAGGGAGTTTAGTGTTGATTTTAGGTCCTGGTGTTGATTTTGGCCTAGGGTGTTTCTTTTGGTTTCGTCTGCTAAGAGCGTTTTTTGGTTTTACGTCTTAAATGTTGGGCCTTAACTCAACCGGAGGTCGTTTCGCCCTGTACATCAGTTGCCTCTGCACGCCGCAGAGTGTTTGGGAGCGGAGGGTCGAGTAATACCTCCAGCTCATTATACCCGGCCGGGACGCGTTACAGACGTACTTGGCCCGCCGGAAGTCCCTCGACGGGAGTACACTTTGGTCGGCTTCCCAAGTTCAAGTTACGCACTTTTGGAACGTGTTACTAAGTCTTTTGGATTATTACGTGGAGATATCGTTCGTGGAGTGTATCACGTTCTCATTGGATCTCCCTATTGGATTACTGGAGTTTATTTCTCATATTGGTTGGGCTTTACGATCTGTTGAGCGATCTGCCCTTTGGAGTATACTCACTCCAAGTATAACTGCTCTGCCCGTACCCAGGGTGAAGAGTTCCTCCCAGGGTACACCACCCAGCATGGTCTACCACATTTAGACCACAAGTCAATTCCCAGCACCGATCCACCGAGTGTGTTACCAGCCCAATCCATCGGGTACACAAGGTGAGATGAAGAACAAATCGGACCAGGCGTCCTGTGTTGATGATCGGTCGTCTGCCAGCAGCGGACGATCCGATCGGATCGAAGGCAAATGTTCGCGGAGTACCCCCCCCGTAAGTTGGAAGGCCGGGCACGATGGTGGTCAGGTTCTCGACACTACGGTGTTCGATTCTGAGCTTGACTCCACCACAAACGAGATACTTGCTATGAAGTATGCCCTTGTCAAATTTAGGATTCACATACTCGGCTCAAAGCCGTTCGTGGTTTATTCACACCACGCGTCCTTACGGACAGCGACGAAGGCGCCTCATCTCTTCCAACGGATGGCCCGTTGGCTCTCCTTCTTTGCGGAGTATAACTTTGAGGTTAAGTATAAACCAGACAAGTAGAACGTGCATGCAGACGTCCCGATTACGAGCTCGCTTACGCGACATTCATCACCTCGTCTTAGGTGGATCTCATACGCCAGGCGTATGAGAAAGACCCACAATGTACGGCGCTAATCAGCGCGTTGTGTGGAAAGGGACTTGGCTCATTTGAGCCTACCCTGTCAAGTCGAGCTAGAGATCGGTTACACCGTTACAGGTACTGTGACGGTTTGCTATATTATAGCACGAGCGCGGAGGACACTCCGCGGGTGGTTGTTCCTCATGATGAGGAACTGAAGTATAGAGTCCTCTTTGAGGCACATGACGCCCCTACCGGGGGTCATTTAGGTCGGGATAAGACCTACAGCGCTTTAAGCGCTATGTATTGGTGGCCCAACATTTATAAGTGGGTCGGTGCGTATATTCGCACCTGTGGGACGTATCATAGGGTTAAACCCTCTGCTGATTCGGCTGCGCCTTTGGCGAGCTTATCAGTTCCTACGGAGTATTGGAAATCCATCAGTATGGAGTTTAGCTTCGGTTTTCCGAAGGACAAGGCCGGTAACACCGGCATATTGGTCTTTGTAGACCGTTTGAGCAAGATGGCTCACCTGGCGGAGGTTCCGGAGTACATTGATGGACAAGGAACAGCGAAAGTGTTCCTAGACTGTGTCTTCTGACAGCATGGTCTACCCGATTCCCTTTTATCTGATCGGGATCTCCGTTTTAAGGGGCAGTTTTGGGGCGTGCTGTTTAAGGTGCTAGGCACCAAACTCCTTATGTCCACTGCGGATCATCCACAGACGAACGGTCAAACGGAACGCGTTAATCGCGTTGTGGAAGCTATTCTCCGGGGTTTATGCCCGGAGTCTACAAAGAGTTGGAGTGGGATACTTACTATGGCCGAATTTGCTATAAACAATTCGGTCCATGCATCTATGGGGTTTACTCCGTTTTACGTGAACGGATTAGTGAATCCGAGTGTTCTGTTAACGCCACGTGTGTGTGGCGCAGGGCTTAAGGGGGAGAGGATTCCCTGATGTCATCCCTTATCTGTGCGAAAGCACATCGATAAGTTTTTATCGACGCGCCTTAGTGTCTTACGACACATTTGCGATGCCATGGCGGAAAGCCAAGGCAAGAAAAATGAACAGGCCGACCGCAAGGGCCGGCGTAACAAAAGGGCTTACAAAGTAGGAGAAATTGTTTTATTAAACGCTAATAATCTTCCTACACATGCAGTTTCCAATGCGTTACGGAGCAAACAGCGTCCCAGGGTTGTGGGGACTTTCAAGGTGCTAGCCCGAAAGGGCTTGGCGTACACCTTAAACAATCCGAAGGCGATGTGTACGCATCCAACCTTTTACGTAGGCATGCTTAAGCCATACCAGAACCCGGAGGCGGGTCCCCTCTTGGAGGGGGTTGAAAAGGCGAATATCCGTAAAAGCCGTAAGGAGCGACAGGTCGGAATAACTCCGACAGGGTCGAAAGGAAACCACGCAACTCCGCAAAGGTTTACTCGAGAGAGGCAAGCCGCCTCTCAGTGAGGTCAGCCGCCCTCTCTTCATCGCGGAGTCCCTCCTGGACATCACGTATGCGATGGCTGTGTCGATCACAGTGCTCGTGAATCTCACGTAGCAATTGCGCGACCTCCTCCTCCAATTCTCGATACGGAGGTTACTCCGCATTATCATGTGGAGTGTCTGATGGCGAGACGCCATCAATGGGGTCAAACCCAATATATGGTGAAGTGGAATTGTTATCCACATTCACAGAGTTCGTGGGAGTCCGAGACTCCCCTGCGGCAGGATTTCCGTGACGTCGTTGACGCTTTCGAGTGGGAGAATCCAGCTGCGAGTCAACGTCCAAAGGGGCGCGAGAAGCCCCTTCACTCCCAGTAGGTGGGAGTTCGACGGAGTCAGATGCGGCGCTCGCACTGTTCTCCGGCAACGCGTTGGGAGTAGGAAAGCTGGAATAGCGTGTGCAATAGGGGTCACGTAATTGCCCCTTCGCTTTGGCTCGGGCGAATGCCAGACGCAACGCCCTCTCCATCCAAATGTCACGACGGGAATATCTGTTGTGCAGCTCATTGAAGCTGGGGATAAGCTTCTCCCCTTCCGCCCAAGCGCGGAACTTCTTTTCGGCATCTTCGGCATTTTCTCCCGGATAAAGAACAATAGGAACCTCGTGGAGGCTCTCAACAGGGGCACCCTGTGCCTGTCTGTCGAGGTGCTCTCGGTACGAGACGCTAGTGAACTGCTTCTGAGAGAGCAGTTGTTCCCATATTTTCTTCCGGCGTTCGCATTGATACGGCTGTTAAGCCGCAGGGCTTGGAGTATAGAATGTTAAACCATTCCTTACCATAGTCCTAGCCCACTTTGGGAGGTCACGAGGACCCTCAAACTTATATGCCGCCTGTGGCGGGCGTTTGGGGGCGCGCAAAGCAGCCTTTCGTGCCTGTGCGGCAAGTTGAGCTTCTTGAGCCGCATCCAACTCATTGGTGATGATCGCCTTCGGCGATCCGGATGTATCATCCGACATTGGAAGGGGTGGCGGACTAGCTAGTGCTTTTTTCCCACGTGTGGGGAACGGATTGGGTTCCCGACATCGCCGTTCGGCGACGTCGGAGTGGTCAGCCGTTGGGGATATATCCCCAAGGGCATCCACCTCCGAGTAATCGAAATAGTCAACCTCCACTTTTTGAGGAGAACCCTCAGCACAACTAAAGGTGCTCATGATTAGCCAGAGTTCTGGCAGTTGGAGTTCTCCAACTATAATTGATTTATTGCGTAAGCAATAGTCTTGATGGGGGAGGATGTAACAGGGTTACATTTTGGTTACATTTAGTTATGTTGTGTACGTAAGTACACTACGGTTGAGGTCAGTATTGACCGGTCCGAAAGGTTTGGACCCATTGGTTATTTTAACCAATCAGGACAGGAGCCCTTGGTGGAGGCGTGGCAGCCTGCCACGTGTTGGTACACAGGTGGTGTACATTACATTTCGGCTAGGTACAAATTGGGTAAGTTCTACTAAGTATTACATATAGTTTACATTAGTTTAATTAATTCAGTCTAATTACATATAAAATATACATTCAGTTTACAAATAACACTAATCCAGCTAGACGCACGACCTCGACCGGTCGCGCGTGCTGTGAGTATTTGTATCCAAAAGGAATACCTCCTTTAGCTACCCCCTTTCTAAGGGAAGCCTTGTTTCAAGGCGTTAGTTAATTCTAACAAGTAATCCAAGGGAAATCTTGGCCCCGAGTGAGAGAGAACTCTCTTACTAAGCCTTTTTACAAGGGCGTATCGGATAAGTAGCGGCACATAGCCGCTTAAGTAAAGTCTTCCTATGTGCGCTAGCCGCACCGTGCGTATACACACCGGCTACAGAGGGCGTTGCGCATGGCGTTTGCCAGAGCCAAAGCGTTGGGGCTATTACGTGACCCTTATTGCACGCGCGATGTCATCGCTCCTTCCCCCAACGCGGTGAAAGAGAACAGTGTGAGCGCCACATCTGCCTCCGGCGAACTCCCAACTACTGGGAGTGAAGGGGATTCTCCCGCCCCTTTGCTCGTCGACTCGCAGCGGGATTCTCCCGCTCGAAAGCTTCAACGACGTCACGGCAATCCTGCCGCAGGGGAGTCTCGGACTCCCATGAACTCTGTGGATGTGGGTAACCCTTCCATTTCACCAGATATTGGGTTTCACCCCGATGATGGCGTCGCGCCATCAGACGATCCACATGGTAATGTGGAATACCCTCCGTATCAAGAACTGGAGGAGGAGGTCGCGCAATTGCGACGCGAGTTTCGCGAGCGCTGTGATCGACACAGTCATCGCATCCAGGACGATTCCGCGATGAGGGGGGTGCGATTGAACGCTTCGCAAAGCAGCTTGACACTCTCGAGTCGACCGTTGCGGAGCTTCGTGGTCGCATTTTAGCCCTGTCGGGCTTATTCCGCCCTACCGTGTCTTACGGCTCTTACGGCTACCCGCCTTTCCAATCCCTTCCAAGCGGGAACCCTCCTCCGTGTTCTGGTATGGCTTAAGAATACCTACGTAGAAGGTTGGATGCGTACGCATCGCCTTCGGGATATCCAAGGTGTACGCCAAGCCCTTTCGGACTATCACATTGAAAGGCCCCACAAACCTGGGGAGCAGTTTGTTTCTTAACTCATTAGAAACTGAATGTGTAGGAAGGTGTTTAGAGTCTAATAAAACACTTTCTCCTATCTGTATACCTTCTTGTTACGCCTTCCCTTTCGGTCAGCTTGCTCCTTCTGCTTGTCTTGGCTTTCCGCCATGGCATCGCAAACGTGTCGTAAGACACTAAAGCGCGTCGATAAAAACTTATCGATGTGCTTTCGCACAGATACAGGGCTGACGTCGGGTAATCCTCCCCCCTCAAGACTGGGCTACTCACACGTGGCGTCAACGGAACCCTCGGATTCACTAATCCGCTCACGTAAAACGGGGTAAACCCCGTAGATATATGGACCGAATTGTTTATAGCAAATTCGTCCATAGGAAGCATCTCACTCCAACTCTTTGGAGACTCCGGGCATAAAATCCGGAGAATATCTTCTATGACGCGATTAACGCGTGGTAAAACAAAAAACAATATTTTTTTCTAAAAAAAAAAATATTGTTTTTTCTTAAAGTAATTTTACAACCTGTTATTAATTTTATTTCAACTATTGATAATATGAGATCTCCTGGTATAAGTTTTCATAGATTACCTTTATTTGTTTGGTCTCCGTTTGTCCGTCCGTCTGCGGATGATCTGCAGTGGACATGAGGAGCTTAGTGCCCAGCACCTTAAACAGCGCCCCCCAAAACTGTCCCGTAAAACGGGGATCCCGTCCGATAAAAGGGAATCGGGTAGACCATCCTGTCAAAAGACACAGTCTAGGAACACTTTCGCTGTTCCTTGTCCATCAATGGACTCTGGCACCGCCGCCAGGTGAGCCATCTTGCTAAATCGGTCTACAAAAACCAATATGCCGGTGTTACCGGCCTTGTCCTTCGGAAAACCGAAGCTAAACTCCACACTGATGGATTTCCAATACTCCGTAGGGACTGATAAGCTCGCCAAAGGCGCAGCCGAATCAGCAGAGGGGTTTGACCCTCTGACACGTTTCACAGGTGCGAATATACGCACCGACCCACTTATACATTTTGGGCCACCAATACAAAGCGCTTAAAGCGCCGTAGGTCTTATCCCGACCTAAACGACCCCCAGTAAGGGCGTCATGTGCCTCAAAGAGGACTCTATACTTCAGTTCCTCGTCATGAGGAACAACCAGCCGCGGAGTGTCCTCCGCGCTCGTGCTATAATATAGCGAACCGTCACAGTACCTGGAACGGTGTAACCGATCTCTAGATCGACTTGACAGGGTAGGCTCAGACGAGCCAAGACCCTTGTCACTCAATGCGCTGATAAGCGCCGTACATTGTGGGTCTTTCCCATACGCATGGCGTTTGAGATCCACCAAAAACGAGGTGATGAATGTCGCGTGATCGAGCTCGTAATCGGGACGACGCGACAACGTGTCTGCAAGAAAGTTCTACTTTTCTGGTTTATACTTAACCTCAAAGTTATACTCCGCAAAGAAGGAGAGCCAACGGGCCATCCGTTGGGAAAGATGAGGCAATTCCGTCGCTGTCCGTAAGGACGCGTGGTCTGATAAACTACAAACGGTTTTGAGTCGAGTAGGTGATTCTTAAATTTGACAAGGGCATACTTCATAGCAAGTAGCTCCTTATCATGAACGGGATAATTCCGTTCCGCAGCTTTAATCTGCCTCGACTCAAACGCAATCACGCGTTCTCGTCCCGCGTCGTCTGCTTGTAACAAAGCACATCCGATTGCGAAATCGGAGGCGTAGCAGACGACACTAAATGGTTTCCCAGAATCTGGGGGAGCAAGAACGGGAGTTTTCAACAAGCCCCCCTTTACCGCGTCGAAAATTTTTGGTGTTTGGTTTCCCAACACCAATCTACATCCTTCTTAAGAAGGTCTGTCAATGTCTTCGCAATCTCAGCGTAGTTCTCACTGTATTTGTTGAGATAATTGGCTAATCCAAGCCACTTCCGTAAATCTCTAAGATTTACAGGTGAAGGCCACTCCACAATGGCTTTCACCTTCGCGGGATCCGCCCGCACTCCATCCTTACCGATGAAGCATCCCAGGAAATGAATTTCCTCAGCACCAAAGATACACTTGGATGCGTTTGTATATAACTTATTCTCTCGCATGCATTCGAGCACCGCTCGAAGATATATTAGGTTCGTCTGAACATCAGACGAGTCGCCTTCCGCGCGACTATGAACGAATATATCGTCGAAGTACGTCTGAGCGTACTTTCTATGAGGGCGGAAGAGTTGAGTCACCAAGCGATTAAAAGTCGCTGGTGCATTCGAAAGCCCCTGTGGCATAACTCGCCACTCCCACAGCATGTCACTAGGCGTGCTGACCACTGTAAGCGGAATATCGGATGCTCGGATGAGCACCTGATAATACCCGTCCACCAGATCTAAGGCACTGTACACTGTACAGCCCGCCATATTGTTCTGGAGGACATCCTTCCGAGGAATAGGAGTTTTCATGGGTACAGTAGCTGCATTCAGCTTGTTGTACGCATGCACAATGCGCCAGTTTCTGTTCGGTTTTCGAACACAAAGAGTGGGAGATGAGTGAGGAGACTTGCTCTCCCGTACCATCCCTGCCTATTATTTCCCCTTGAAGAATGCTTCTATAACGTCGCATTGCTCCTTGGGGAGAGGCCACTGCCTAGTGACGCAGTATTTGGTTCCATGAACCAAGTCAATCTCATGTCGGACGCCCCGATCCGGTGGTAACCCCATCGGTGGGTTGTCACTAATGACATCTCCGAATTCCTTCAATAAGGAATGGTAAGGGTCCTCCGGATCCGCAAGGATCTTGTGACCGCTTTGGGCATTTTATGCCTGTTTGGTTTTCACAAAAACTGACTCGTCCATGGTGGATGAGGAGTTCAACTCCTCTTCCGGACGTAACACGACAACCTCGTCGATTTCACCTGCTTTTACAGCAGTCTCAAACTCGTTGAAGGACATCTCCTCCAACAACAACAGTTATCCTACCCCAGGAAACCGTTCAAGGCTTACGCCTTCCGTGACAACACCTGTAACAGGGTTACATTTTGGTTACATTTAGTTATGTTGTGTACGTAAGTACACTACGGTTGAGGTCAGTATTGAACGGTCCGAAAGGTTTGGACCTATTAGTTATTTTAACCAATCAGGGCAGGAGCCCTTGGTGGAGGCGTGGCAGCCTGCCACGTGTTGGTACACAGGTGGTGTACATTACACTTCGGCTAGGTACGAATTGAGTAAGTTCTACTTAGTACTACATATAGTTTACATTAGTTTAATTAATTTAGGCTAATTTTATATATTAAATATACATTCAGTTTACAATCATACTCAAGACTGCTAGGCGCACGACCTCGACCGGTCGCGCGCGCAGTGAGTGTTGTAGTGTAAGGGAATACCCTCCCTTAGCTACCACCTTTCTAAGGGGTGCCTTGCTTCAAGGCGTTACTTAGCTCTAACTAGTAAACCAAGGGAAATCTTGGCCCCGAGTAAGAGAGCGATCTCTTACTAAGCCCTTTTATAAAGGGCGTATCGGCTAAGTAGCGGCATATCGCCGCTTTAGGAAAGTCTTCCTCTGTGCACTAGCCGCACCGTGCGTGTACGCACCTGCTACACTAATGTAAAATAGAGATCTTGACCATCCCCTTTTGATACCAACGCCATTTTGTAGGTGTAAATTTGATGTCGACGCTAGTCCCGGGTCGCGGCAGCAGTTGTCGTGAAGGAGTTGAAAATTTTAATAAACCCACTTAATCAACAACACAAGGAGATAATAATCTAGTCCTCCTTGTTTTACTTCCCGGGTACTTAATATTATCACCCGAACCAACAAATAAATCAAACACACTAGGGACACACTTCCAAAAGCAGTAGCTGGCTTTAAACGGCTGCTGCTCCACTTGCTAGGGCGTTCACTCAACGACTTCCTTGTATTACACTTGGTTTTTGTATTGGAACAGTAGAGAAGGTTTTTTTAGGGTCGCCAGAGATCTCTGTACTTCAGGGGAATTTTGGTTCTATTAAGTGTTATTAATTCCTACATCAAAGTCAATCACTTTTTCACCCACTACTTTTTGGTTACTTCAGCGCTGACTTCAATACTTGGCAGTTACCACTGAGTCCCTCTGTAACCTGATTAATCATCCTTGACAGTTACTTCAGAGACCCTCTGTAATCTGATTGAGAGAGGTGGTCGTCGCGAGGTGGCCGTCGCAAGGTGGCCGTCGCGGGTCACCTCTGATTGGATGAAAATATCCATTTATATCTCCACATTCATACCAATCATAAGTCAATCAGTGGCGAGGTGGCCGTCACGAGGTGGCCGTCACAAGGTGGCCGTCGTGGGTTGCTTCTGATTGGTCGAAAATGTTCCTCCCAAATTCAAATATTTAACAACACTCAATCAGAAGTATCAGTCGCGGCGAGGGGCGCTAGGGCGCGGGACGTAGCAAGTGAACCAGACCATGAAATGATACCAGCAGCACCGCAAAAGAAAGACAAGACACAGGCACAGCTTTTAAGCCCAACGGCGGGTCCAATCGCGATGATAAAAGTAACGAAAAGTCAAGCGCCCTTGGCTACCTACACTGTTTTGCTTTCTGATTGGCGGAAAATGTTCCTACCCAATTTAGTTACTTAACAACACACTCAATCGGAAGCGTCAGTCGCGGCGAGGGGCGCTAGGGCGCTGGACGTAACAAGTGAACCAGACCATGAAATGAAACCAGCAGCACCGCAAAAGAAAGCCAAGACACAGGCGCAGCTTTTAAGCCAAACGGCGGGTCCAATCACGATGATAAAAGCAACGAGAAGTCGGCTCCACACACTATCGTCTCTTTCGCACGTCGGAAATGATTCCGACTACGCCGTTGTAGGTGAGACCGGCGAGTCACCGGTGGTAGTGGTAGAGACCTCTGTGGATAGGCGCGAGGCGCTTCCAATAGATGGGGCAATTGACTACCCCCATCTGGTTCCCGGTATGAGTCCCGAGTCCAGTAGTCAGCAGGCCTATAGGATGCTGAATAGTGTGACAGGTGTTGTCACAGAAGGCGTAAGCCTTGAACGGTTGCCTGGGATAGGCGAACTGTTGTCGTTGGAGGAGATGTCCTTCAACGAGTTTGAAACTTTTTTGAAAGCAGATGAAATCGACGAGGTTGTCGTATTACGTCCGGAAGAGGAGTTGAACTCCTCATCCACGATGGACGAGTCCGTTTTGGTGCAAACCAAACAGGCATTGGATGCCCGAAGCGGTCTCAAGATCCTCGAGGATCCTGAGGACCCTTACCATTCCTTACTAAAGGAATTTGGAGATGTCGTTAGTGACAACCCTCCGATGGGGTTACCACCTGATCGGGGAGTCCGACATGAAATCGATTTGGTTCCTGGAACCAAATACTGCCTCACTAGGCAGTGGCCTCTCCCCAAGGAGCAATGCGACGTTATCGACGCATTCTTCAAGGGGAACGAAGAGGCAGGGATGGTACGGGAAAGTAAGTCTCCCCATTCTTCTCCCACTTTTTGTGTTCGTAAACAGAACGGAAAGTGGCGCATTGTGCATGCGTACAACAAGCTGAATGCAGCTACTGTACCCATGCAGACTCCGATTCCTCGGAAGGATGTCCTCCAGAACAATATGGCGGGCTGTACGGTGTACAGTGCCTTAGATCTGGTGGACGGGTATTATCAGGTGCTCATGCGAGCATCCGATATTCCGCTTACAGCGGTCAGAACGCCCAGTGGCATGCTGTGGGAGTGGCTAGTGATGCCACAGGGGCTTTCGAATGCACCAGCGACTTTTAATCGCTTGGTGACTCAACTCTTCCGCCCTCATAGAAAGTACGCTCAGACGTACTTCGACGAATATATTCGTCCATAGTCGTGCGGAAGGCGACTCGTCTGATGTTCAGACGCATCTGATACACCTTCGAGCAGTGCTCGAATGTATGCGAGAGCATAAGTTATATGCAAACGCATCCAAGTGTATTTTTGGTGCTGAGGAAATTCCTTTCCTCGGATGCTTCATCGGTAAGGATGGAGTGCGGGCGGATCCCGCGAAGGTGAAAGCCATTGTGGAGTGGCCTTCGCCTGTAAATCTTAGAGATTTACGGAAGTGGCTTGGATTAGCCAATCATCTCCACAAGTACAGCGAGAACTACGCTTAAATGGCGAATCCATTAACCGACCTTCTTAAGAAGGATGTTGGTTGGTGTTGGGAAACCAAACACCAAAAATTTTCGACGCGGTAAAGGGGAGCTTGTTGAAAGCTCCCGTTCTTGCTCCCCCAGATTCTGGGAAACCATTTAGTGTCGTCTGCGACGCCTCCGATTTCGCAATCGGATGTGCTTTGTTACAAGCAGACGATGCAGGAAGGGAACGCGTGATTGCGTTTGAGTCGAGGCAGCTTAAAGCTGCGGAACGGAATTATCCCGTTCATGCCAAGGATCTACTTGCAATGAAGTATGCTCTTGTTAAATTTAGGGTTCACTTACTCGGCTCTAAGCCGTTCGTGGTTTATACTGACCACGCGTCCTTACGGACAGCGACAAAGTCGCCTCATCTCTCGCAACGGATGGCCCGTTGGCTATCCTTCTTTGCGGAGTACAACTTTGAGGTTACGTATAAACCTGGCAAGCAGAACGTGATTGAAGACGCGTTGTCGCGTCGTCCCGTTTACGAGCTCGCTCACGCGACATTTGTCACCACATCTGTGGTGGATCTCATACGCCAGGCGTATGAGAAAGACCCACAGTGTACGGCGCTTATCTGCGCGTTGGGTGGAAAGGGGCTTGGCTCGTCTGAGCCAACCCTGTCAAGTCGAGCTAGAGCTCGGTTACACCGTTACAGGTACTGTGACGGTTCGCTATATTATAGCACGAGCGCGGAGGACACTCCGCGGCTGGTTGTTCCTCATGACGAGGAACTGAAGTATAGAGTCCTCTTTTTGAGGCACATGACGCCCCTACCGGGGGTCATTTAGGTCGGGATAAGACCTACAGCGCTTAAAGCGCTTTTTATTGGTGGCCCAAAATGTATAAGTGGTTCGGTGCGTATATACGCACCTGTGAGACGTGTCAGAGGGTTAAACCCTATGCTTGTTCATCTGCGCCTTTGGCAAGCTTGTCGGTTCCAACGGAGTATTGGAAATCCATCCGTATGGATTTTATCTTCGGTTTTCCGAAGGATAAGGCTGGGAACACCAGCATATTGGTCTTTGTAGACCGTTTGAGCAAGATGGCTCACCTGGCGGCGTTGCCAGAATCCGTTGATGGACAAGGAACAGCGAAAGGGTTCCTAGACCGTGTCTTTCGACAGCATGGTCTACCCGATTCCGTTGTGTCGGATCGGGCCCCCCGTTTTACGGGACAGTTTTGGGGAGCGTTGCTTAAGGTGCTGGGCACCAAGCTCCTCATGTCCACTGCGGATCATCCGCAGATGGACGGTCAAACGGAACGCGTTAATCGCGTTGTTGAGGATATTCTCCGGTGTTTATGTCCGGATTCTCCAAAGGGTTGGAGTGAGATGTTTCCGATGGTCGAATTTGCTATCAACAATTCGGTGCATGAATCTACGGGGTTTACCTCGTTTTACGTGAACGGATTAGTAAATCCGAGGGTTCCGTTGACGCCACGTGTGTGTGGCCCAGGGCTTGAGGGGGTAGGATTCCATGATGTCAGCCCTGTATCTGTGCGAAAGCACATCGATAAGTTCTTATCGACGCGCCTTAGTGTCTTACGACACGTTTGCGATGCCATGGCGGAAAGCCAAGACAAGCAAAAGGAACAGACTGACCGCAAGGGTCGGCGTAACAAAAGGGCGTACAAAGTAGGAGAAAGTGTTTTATTAAACGCTAAAAACCTTCCTACACATGAAGTTTCGAATGTGTAAGGAACAGACTGCGCCCCAGGTTTGTTGGGCCTTTCAAGGTGCTATCCCGAAAGGGCTTGGCGTACACCTTGGATATCCCGAAGGCGATGCGTACTCATTCAAACTTCTATGTGGGTATGCTTAAGCCATACCAGAACACGGAGGCGGGTCCCCTCTTGGAGGATGTTGGGAAGTCGGATAGCCGAAAGGCACGACAGGTCGGAACATCGCCGACAGGGTCCAAATACGACCATGAAGCACCGCAACGAGAGACTCGAGGGAGGCAAGCCGCCCCTCGAGGCGTTCATTCGCACTCCACTCGTCGCGGAGTCCCTCCTGGGAGTAATGTATGCAACGTCTGTGTCGATCACAGCGCTCGTGGAGCTCACGTCGCAATTGCGCGACCTCCTCCTCCAGTTCTCGATACGGAGGGTATTCCACATTATCATGTGGAGCGTCTGATAGCGCGACGACATCATCGGGGTGAGACTCAGTACCTGGTGAAGTGGAAAGGTTATCCACAGTCACAGAGTTCGTGGGAGTCTGAGACTCCCCTGCGACAGGATTGCCGTGACGTCGTTGACGCTTTCGAGCGGGAGAACCCCGCTGCGAGTCAACGACCAAAGGGGCGGAAGAAGCCCCTCCACTCCCAGTAGCTGGGAGTTTGCCGGAGGCAGATGCAGAGTTTGCATTGCTCTCCGGCACCACATCGAGAGCAGGACGCGTGTAGTAAGAGGCAGGTAATTGCTCCTGCGCTTTGGATTGGGCAAACGCCAAGCGCAACGCCCTCTCTACCCGAACGTCATGTTCGGAATAGCTGTTGTACAGCTCGTTAAAGTTAGGGAGAGGCTTCTCCCCTTCCGCTCAAGCGCGGAATGTACGCTCTGCCTCCTAGACATCTTCGTCTCGTAGGAGAACGAAGGGAACCTCGCGGAGGATCTCAAGAACGGCATCCCGTTCCTGTTTCCCGAGGCGCGCTCGGTACGAGTTGACATGAACCGCTTCGGCGTTAGAAGTTTTGCCCAGAGTTGTCTCCGGCGCGATTTCACACGGCTGTACAGCCGCAGGGCCAGAGATATGAGAGGCTAAACCCCTCTTTACCTCGTTTTTAGCCTTCTTTTGAGGGTCACGAGGACCCTTCCGTGCCGGTACGGCATATCGGGATTCCTGAGCCGTGTCTGGATCATTGGTGATGGTCGCCTTCAGCGACACGGATGGATCATCTACAGTTAGTAGAGGTGGCGAACGAGTTAGTGCATTTTCCCCACGTGTGGGGAACGGATTGGACTGCCGAAATCGCCGTTCGGCGTTGTCGGAGCGGTCAGCCTTTAGGGAGATATCCCCAAGGGCATCCACCTCCGAGTTATCGGAATAGTCTCCCTCCTCTTCTCGAGGAGAATCCTCAGAACCACTAAAGGTGCTCATGGTTCGCCAGAAGTTCTGGCAGTTGGAGTTCTACAACTATAATTGATTTATTGCGTAAGCAATAGTCTTGATGGGGGAGGATGTAACAGGGTTACATTTTGGTTACATTTAGTTATGTTGTGTACGTAAGTACACTACGGTTGAGGTCAGTATTGACCGGTCCGAAAGGTTTGGACCCATTGGTTATTTTAACCAATCAGGACAGGAGCCCTTGGCGGAGGCGTGGCAGCCTGTCACGTGTTGGTACACTGGTGGTGTACATTACATTTTGGCTAGGTACGAATTGAGTAAGTTCTACTTAGTATTACATATAGTTTACATTAGTTTAATTAATTTAGGCTAATTTTATATATTAAATATACATTCAGTTTACAATCATACTCAAGACTGCTAGGCGCACGACCTCGACCGGTCGCGCGCGCAGTGAGTGTTGTAGTGTAAGGGAATACCTTCCCTTAGCTACCCCCTTTCTAAGGGGTGCCTTGCTTCAAGGCGTTACTTAACTCTAACTAGTAAACCAAGGGAAATCTTGGCCCCGAGTAAGAGAGCGTTCTCTTACTAAGCCCCTTTATAAAGGGCGTATCGGCTAAGTAGCGGCATATCGCCGCTTTAGGAAAGTCTTCCTCTGTGCACTAGCCGCACCGTGCGTGTACGCACCTGCTACACTAATGTAAAATAGAGATCTTGACCATCCCCTTTTGATACCAACGCCATTGTGTAGGTGTAAATTTGATGTCGACGCTAGTCCCGGGTCGCGGCAGCAGTTGTCGTGAAGGAGTTGAAAATTTTAATAAACCCACGTAATCAACAACACAAGGAGATAATAATCTAGTCCTCCTTGTTTTACTTCCCGGGTACTTAATATTATCACCCGAACCAACAAATCAATCAAACACACTAGGGACACACTTCTAAAAGCAGTAGCTAGCTTTAAACGGCTGCTGCTCCACTTGCTAGGGCGTTCACTCAACGACTTCCTTGTATTACACTTGGTTTTTGTAGTGGAACAGTAGAGAAGGTTTTTTTAGGGTCGCCAGAGATCTCTGTACTTCAGGGGAATTTTGGTTCTATTAAGTGTTATTAATTCCTACATCAAAGTCAATCACTTTTTCTCCCACTACTTTTTGGTTACTTCAGCGCTGACTTCAATACTTGGCAGTTACCACTGAGTCCCTCTGTAACCTGATTAATCATCCTTGACAGTTACTTCAGAGACCATCTGTAATCTTATTGAGAGAGGTGGCCGTCGCGAGGTGGCCGTCGCAATGTGGCCGACGCGGGTCGCCTCTAACTGGCTGAAAATATCCATTTATATCTCCACATTCATACCAATCATAAGTCAATCAGTGGCGAGGTGGCCGTCGCGAGGTGGCCGTCACAAGGTGGCCGTCGTGGGTTGCTTCTGATTGGTCGAAAATGTTCCTCCCAAATTCAAATATTTAACAACACCCTCAATCAGAAGTATCAGTCGCGGCGAGGGGCGCTAGGGCGCGGGACGTAACAAGTGAACCAGACCATGAAATGATACCAGCAGCACCGCAAAAGAAAGCCAAGACGCAGGCACAGCTTTTAAGCCCAACGGCGGGTCCAATCGCGATGATAAAAGTAACGAAAAGTGATGCGCCCTTGGCTACCTACACTGTTTTGCTTTCTGATTGGCGGAAAATGTTCCTACCCAATTTTGTTATTTAACAACACACTCAATCGGAAGCGTCAGTCGCGGCGAGGGGCGCTAGGGCACGGGACGTAACAAGTGAACCAGACCATGAAATGAAACCAGCAGCACCGCAAAAGAAAGCCAAGACACAGGTGCAGCTTTTAAGCCAAACGGCGGGTCCAATCACGATGATAAAGGCAACGAAAGGTCGGCTCCCCACACTATCGTCTCTTTCGCACGTCCGAAATGATTCCGACTACGCCGTTGTAGGTGAGACCGGAGAGTCATCGGTGGTAGAGGTAGAGACCTCTGTGGATAGGCGCGAGGCGCTTCCAATAGATGGGGCAATTGACTACCCCCATCTGGTTCCCGGGATGAGTCCCGAGTCCAGTAGTCAGCAGTCCTATAGGATGCTGAATAGTTTGACAGGTGTTGTCACAGAAGGCGTAAACCTTGAACGGTTGCCTGGGATAGGCGAACTGTTGTCGTTGGAGGAGATGTCCTTCAACGAGTTTGAAACTTTTTTGAAAGCAGATGAAATCGACGAGGTTGTCGTATTACGTCCGGAAGAGGAGTTGAACTCCTCATCCACGATGGACGAGTCCGTTTTGGTGCAAACCAAACAGGCATTGGATGCCCGAAGCGGTCTCAAGATCCTCGAGGATCCTGAGGACCCTTACCATTCCTTACTAAAGGAATTTGGAGATGTCGTTAGTGACAACCCTCCGATGGGGTTACCACCGGATCGGGGAGTCCGACATGAAATCGATTTGGTTCCTGGAACCAAATACTGCCTCACTAGGCAGTGGCCTCTCCCCAAGGAGCAATGCGACGTTATCGACGCATTCTTCAAGGGGAACGAAGAGGCAGGGATGGTACGGGAAAGTAAGTCTCCCCATTCTTCTCCCACTTTTTGTGTTCGTAAACCGAACGCAAAGTGGCGCATTGTGCATGCGTACAACAAGCTGAATGCAGCTACAGTACCCATGCAGACTCCTATTCCTCGGAAGGATGTCCTCCAGAACAATATGGCGGGCTGTACAGTGTACAGTGCCTTAGATCTGGTGGACGGGTATTATCAGGTGCTCATGCGAGCATCCGATATTCCGCTTACAGCGGTCAGAACGCCTAGTGGCATGCTGTGGGAGTGGCTAGTGATGCCACAGGGGCTTTCAAATGCACCAGCGACTTTTAATCGCTTGGTGACTCAACTCTTCCGCCCTCATAGAAAGTACGCTCAGACGTACTTCGACGAATATATTCGTTCATAGTCGTGCGGAAGGCGACTCGTCTGATGTTCAGACGCATCTGGTACACCTTCGAGATGTGCTCGAATTCATGCGAGAGCATAAGTTATATGCGAACGCATTCAAATGTATCTTTGGTGCTGAGGAAATTCCTTTCCTTGGATGCTTCATCGGTAAGGATGGAGTGCGGGCGGATCCCGCGAAGGTGAAAGCCGTTGTGGAGTGGCCTTCGCCTGTAAATCTTAGAGATTTACGGAAGTGGCTTGGATTAGCCAATCATCTCCACAAGTACAGCGAGAACTACGCTGAAATGGCGAATCCATTAACCGACCTTCTTAAGAAGGATGTTGGTTGGTGTTGGGAAACCAAACACCAAAAATTTTCGACGCGGTAAAGGGGAGCTTGTTGAAAGCTCCCGTTCTTGCTCTCCCAGATTCTGGGAAACCATTTAGTGTCGTCTGCGACGCCTCCGATTTCGCAATCGGATGTGCTTTGTTACAAGCAGACGATGCAGGAAGGGAACGCATAATTGCGTTTGAGTCGAGGCAGCTTAAAGCTGCGGAACGGAATTATCCCGTTCATGACAAGGTGCTACTTAAAATGAAGTATGCTATTGTCAAATTTAGGGTTCACTTACTCGGCTCAAAGCCGTTCGTGGTTTATACTGACCACGCGTCCTTACGGACAGCGACAAAGTCGCCTCATCTCTCGCAACGGATGGCCCGTTGGCTCTCCTTCTTTGAGGAGTACAACTTTGAGGTTAAGTATAAACCTGGCAAGCAGAACGTGCTTGCAGACGAGTTGTAGCGTCGCCCCGATTACGAGCTCGCTCACGCGACATTCTTCACCACGTCTATGATGGATCTCATACGCCAGGCGTATGAGAAAGACCCACAATGTACGGCGCTTATCCGCGCGTTAGGTGAAAAGGGTCTTGACTCGTCTGACCCTGTCAAATCGAGCTAAAGCTCGTTTACACCGTTACAGGTACTGTGACGGTCTGTTATATTATAGCACGAGCGCGGAGGACACTCCACGAGTGGTAGTTCCTCATAATGAGGAACTGAAGTATAGAGTCCTCTTTGAGGCACATGACGCCCCTACCGGGGGTCATTTAGGTCGGGATAAGACCTACAGCGCTTTAAGCGCTTTGTATTGGTGACCCAATATGTATAAGTGGGTCGGTGCGTATATACGCACCTGTGAGACGTGTCAGAGGGTTAAACCCTCTGCAAGTTCAGCTGCGCCTTTGGTGAGCTTATCGTTCCAACGGAGTGTTGGAAATCCATCCGTATGGATTTTATCTTCGGTTTTCCGAAGGATAAGGCCGGGAACACCGGCATATTGGTCTTTGTAGACCGTTTGAGCAAGATGGCTCACCTGGCGGCGGTGCCAGAGTCCATAGATGGACAAGGAACAGCAAAAGTGTTCCTAGACCGTGTCATTCGACAGCATGGTCTACCCGATTCCGTTGTGTCGGATCGGGATCCCCGTTTTACGGGACAATTCTGGGGAGCGTTGTTTAAGGTGCTAGGAACCAAGCTCCTCATGTCCACTGCGGATCACCCGCAGACGGACGGTCAAACGGAACGCGTTAATCGCGTTGTGGAGGATATTCTCCGGAGTTTATGTCCGGATTCTCCAAAGAGTTGGAGTGAGATGTTTCCGATGGTCGAATTTGCTATCAACAATTCGGTGCATGCATCTACGGGGTTTACCTCGTTTTACGTGAACGGATTAGTAAATCCGAGGGTTCCGTTGACGCCACGTGTGTGTGTGGGCCAGGGCTTGAGGGGGGAAGATTACCCGATGTCAGCCCTGTATCTGTGCGAAAGCACATCGATAAGTTCTTATCGACGCGCCTTAGTGTATTACGACACGTCTGCGATGCCATGGTGGAAAGCCAAGACAAGCAGAAGGAGCAAGCTGACCGTTAGGGGCGGCGTAACGAAAAATTATACAAAGTAGGAGAAAGTGTTTTATTAAACGCTAAAAATCTTCCTACACGTGCAGTTTCCAACGTGTTGCGCAATAAACTGCGCCCCAGGTTTGTGGGGCCCTTTAAGGTACTAACCCGAAAGGGCTTATCGTATACCCTTGACATCCCGAAGGTGATGCGTACGCATCCAACCTTCTATGTCGGTATGCTTAAGCCATACCAGGACCCGGAGGTGGGCCCCCTCCTGGGGGGGGGTGGAAAGGCAGATAGCTGTAAGAGCCGTAAGTCACGGCAGAGCGAAGGAAGCCCCAAAGGGCTAAAATGAGACGACGAAGCTCCGCAACGGTCGTCTCGAGAGAGGCAAGCCGCCTCTCGAAGCGATCAGTGGCATCCCGCTCATCGCGGAGCCCCTCCTGGAGATCATGGATGCGATGGCTGTGTCGATCACAGCGCTCGCGAATCTCACGTCGCAATTGCGCGACCTCCTCCTCTAATGCTTGATGCGGAGGGTACTCCACACTTTCATGTGGAGCGGCCGATGGCGCGACGCCATCATCGGGGTCAAACCCAGTATCAGGTGAAGTGGAAAGGTTATCCACACTCACAGAGTGTGTGGGAGTTCGAGACTCCCCTACGGCAGGATTGCCGCGACGTCGTTGACGCTTTCGAGCGGGAGAATCCCGCTGTAGGTCAACGACCAGAGGGGAATGAGAAGCCCTTTTACTCTCAGTAAGTGGGAGTTCGCCGGAGGCAGATGTGACGCTCACACTGTCCTCTGGCACCATGGCGGAGACAGGGACGCTGGCGTAGCGCGTGCGATATGGAGCACGTAATAGCTCCATCTCTTTGGCTCTGGCAAATGCCAGGCGCAACGCCCTCTCCACCCAAATGTCTCGACGGGAATAGCTGTCGTGCAGCTCATTGAAGCTGGGGAGAATCTTCTCCCCTTCCGCCCAAGCGCGGAACTTCCTATCCGCATCATCAGCACTTTCTCCCGGAGAAAGAACGATAGGAACCTCGCGGAGGTTCTCAACAGGGGCATCCTGTGTCTGACTGTCTAGGCGCTCTCGGTATGAGACGCTAGTGAACTGCTTTTGCGTAAGCAGTTGTTGCCGGAGTTTCTCCAGGCGCTCGCATTGATACCGCTGTTCAGCTGCGGGGGCAGGGGTATAGGATGCTAAACTATTCCTTACCACACGCCTAGACCACGAGGACCGTCAAAATTGTATGCCGCACTTGGCAGGCGTTTGGGGGCACGTAACGCAGCCCTTAGTGCCTGTGAGGCAAGTTGGCTTTCATGAGCTGCGTCCTGCTCATTGGTGATGATCGCCTTTGGTGATTCGGATGTATCATCCGACATTGGCAGGGGTGGCGCACTAGTTAGTGCATTTTCCCCACGTGTGGGGAACGGATTAGGCTGCCGACACCGCCGTTCGGCGCTGTCGGAGCGGTCAGCCGTTGGGGAGATATCCCCAAGGGCATCCACCTCCGAGTTCTCGGAATAGTCTACCTCCTCTAGAGGAGACTCCATAGCACCACTAATGGTGCTCATGGATAGACAGAGGTACTGGCAGTGGAGTTCTCCAACAAAATTTTGTTTATTGCGTAAGCAATAGTCTTGATGGGGGAGGATGTAACAGGGTTACATTCAAGTCACATTTAGTAGGTGGTGTAGGTGAGTACACTACGGTTGGGGTCAGTATTGACCAGTTCGAAAGGTTTTGAACCATTGGTTATTTTAACCAATCAGAGCAGGAGCCCTTGGGGGTGGCGTGGCAGCCAGCCACGTGTTGATACACAGGTGGTGTACACTACATTTTAGCTAGGTACGAATTTGGTAAGTTTTACTTAGTGTTACATATAGTTTACATTAGTTTAAATTAATTTAGGCTAATTATATATATTAAATATACATTCAGTTTACAATCATACTCAAGACTGCTAGGCGCACGACCTCGACCGGTCGCGCGTGTAGTAAGTGTAGTAGCGTAAAGGAAGACCTACCTTTGGCTACACCATTAGTAAAGGAGCCTTACGTTAAGGCATTAGCGGAAGCTAATTGTAAACCAAAGGGGGAATCTTGGCCCCGAGTAGGAGAGCTCTCTCCTACTAAGACCTTTTATAAGGGCGTATCGGCTAAGTAGCGGCGAACGCCGCTTAAAGAAAGTCTTCCTCTGTGCGCTAGCCTCACCGTGCGTGTACGCACCGGCTACAAGCATGACCATCACTCTTCCTTGCCGCAATTATTATTGTTTTTTTGCAATACAAGCATGACCATCCCTATGCGATGCCGCAACCATTTCCGTTTTTGCGGTACAAGCATGACCATCCCTCTGCCACGCCGCAATCGTTCCTGTTTTTGCGGTACAAGCATGAACATCACTCTGCCATGCCGCACTCATTCCTGTTTTTGCAATACAAGCATGACCATCCCTCTGCCGTACCGCAAACATTTGTGTTTTTGCGGTACAATCATGAACATCACTTTATAATGCTGCAATCATTCTGGTGTTTGCGATACAAGCATGACCATCACTCGGACATGCCACATCATTCCTGTGTGTGCGGTACAAGAATGTCCATCACTCGGACATGCAGCAATCGTTCTTGTTATTGTGATACAAGTATTACCATCACTCTGCCATAACGCAATAATTCTATTGTTTGCGATACAAGCATGACCATCACTATGATATGCCGCAATCATTCCTGTTCTTGCGATACAAGCATGACCATCACTCTGCCATAACGACATCATTCCTGTTCTCCCGGTACAAGCATTTTCATTACTCTACCATGCCGCAACAATTCCTGTGTTCGCCGTAGAAGCATTACCATCACTCGGACATGCCACAATCATTCCTGTGTGTGCGGTACAAGCATGTCCATCACTCGGACATGCAGCAATCGTTCTTGTTATTGTGATACAAGTATTACCATCACTCTGCCATAACGCAATAATTCTATTGTTTGCGTTACAAGCATGACCATCACTCACCATGCCGCAACTATTCATGTTCTTGCGATACAAGCATGACCATCACTCTGCCATAACGACATCATTCCTGTTCTCCCGGTACAAGCATTTTCATCACTACACCATGCCGCCACTATTCCTGTGCTCGCCGTAGAAGCATTACCATCACTCGGACATGCCACA
>JAPDHQ010003586.1:0-12551 GCA_026184515.1 Peronosclerospora sorghi | reverse complement strand
TCAATGGACTTCGTATTCGGTCTTCCACCCGACAATAGTCGGAAGACTGGAATAGTGGTCTTTGTAGACCGTTTCAGTAAGATGGTACATCTTACTGCAGTATCAGCGAACGTAACCGCCGCTCAAACAGCGCGGATATTCGTTGATACGGTATTCCGTTTGCACGGAATGCCGGAAAGACATTATCTCGGGTCGAGATCCGAGATTTTCAGGACGTTTCTGGCAAGAAACGTTCTCATTGTTGGGAACCCAGTTGAAGATGTCAACTGCGGACCATCCGGAGACGGATGAGCAGACGGAACGGGTTAACCGAGTTTTTGGAGACATGTTGCGATCATACGCACATGCCTTTGAACAGTGGATTGACTATCTGCCACTCACTGAATTCGCGATTAACAATTCGGTGCATGCTTCAACTAAGCATACACCGTTCTACGTGAATGCCTTAAGGAATCCACGAACCCCAGCTTTACTTGGCGGTACGCCAAATCTAAGTGGGGGAGGGACCCGCTCAAATTTTGAGCGAGTCAATGCGCAAGTTGCGACTGCAACTTGTGAGCAAAACGATGGCTCTTCTACTGAAAGTACAGTAGAAGTGGAAGCAGCTTCAATTGAACTGAAGCTGCATACGATGAATATATGTCTGCAGAAATGGCTGCAGACAACGAGGACAATGCACCTACTGCTGATAAAGCAGTAGATGAATTTGTATTACAGCGCCAAGCTGTAATACGCTATATAAAAGATGCACTTGCCTCTGCTTTTGATAAGCAGAAGCAAAATGCAGACAAACAAGGAAGGAAGAACAAAAACTCCTTTCTGAAAGGTGAATTGGTATTATTAAGTACTACCAATTTGCCTACACATGCAATAAGCAACTTCCCTACACGGAAGTTTCTTCCTAAGTACATTGGACCTTTCAAGGTCCAAGAGATTCGGGGGAATGCCTATACCTAAGACATTCCCACAGCAATGCGGCTTCACCCAACATTTTATGTTGGGCGGCTCAAGCCGTATCACTCGTCTTCGTCTTACGACGAGACGCAGGACCACGGAAGATACCGTGCTTCTCCAAGTCTCCCAAGAGACTTGTAATCGGCTTCCAGCCGTTGATGAGCATAGCGGAGATTCGTTACCTCCGCCTTCGACTGCTCAAGATCAGCCGTGCGCCGATCGAGCTCTTCCTTACAGCGGGAAAGATCGATGTACAGAAGATCATTCTTCTGCTGGAGGGCAGTGTGCGCCCCGAGGATGTCGCGGACATTCTCGCGAAGAGACCAATATGTCTTCACACAGTGAGACATATCGCTGCTCAAGGAGGAATAACCCTCCTCGAGCTTGCGGAGCGAAGAACCATGCTCCTCAACAACAACGGCGAGGGAATTCTCAACCTCCGCCGCCCCTGATTGATAATCAGGGGAATAAGCGATATATCCTCGAGCGCTTGATCTCGAAGCGCTCGGTGCCTTCGAAGAAGAGGCAGCGTACCGAGTACTTGGTACGATGGCTGGGATATCCCCAAGAGTTCGACTCTTGGGAGCCGATTGAGGTTCTGAGGGCCGACGCCCCAGACCTTTTGACTGAGTTTGAGACTTCTTCTCAAACTCATAATGCGAAGTAGCATCAACAGTAGGTGTTGATGAATTCAGGGTATCAATTAAACCCTGAATTTCGGCGGGTACGGAAAAGCCACCGTACCCCCGCAACTCCTCCTCTGACAGACGAGGAGCGCCTTGCGGACACCGCGGGCAAACGAGGTGAGAAGGGACACCACACTTTAACCCTTCTTTGAGGCAAGCAAAATGGATGTATTCCATTTTGCCTGTTCGAGAGTGCTTTAAAAAGCGCTCGCGCATTACGTGAACTTTATTCACGTAATCATATGGGCTTTTGTTGTAGTTGTCAACAAAAGCATTACAACTCTGAGTCAGGGCGTCTTTATCGTCCCTGTTCTTCCATGACCCTTTCCGGCTCGAATAATATCGAACCTGGAAAAAGCGGTCAATAAAGTACAGACGCCTATCGTCTGTACTTCGATCGAATCGACGTGACTGGATGTCTTCGCAGTCATCCAGCACGTTGATATCGAATAACGCATACTGGCAGTCCCGTTTACGGTAACCGCCACTGTTGGGGGCAATAGCCCAGCCAGGGGTCCAAAACCCCACCCTGTACGGAACATGTGGTTCCGTACGATGATACGCTTTAGAAGCGGCAGCCGCCGCTTCTGTTCGAGCCCTTTTAGCAGGCGGAGCACCGCCTGCTTCAACACCACGCGCCGGGGTTAAATCACCCCGACGTGGAGAAGTACTTGGTCCAGGTGGGGCTCTGCGTTCCCGCATTCTGTGATAATCATTGTCGCTGTCATAGCTGACAGCGACACTAGAGTCGTCATCGCTGTTAGGCGATGAGCACCTAGCGAGTTTCGACTCTCTAGATCCTTTAGTGGGGACATCTGTATCCCGATCACTTTGTTCGTAGTCAGAACTCCCGAACATGGCCCTCTTGGCAACACGCCATTCGGAAGTTGCCATCGTGCGAGATGTTGCATTAGCAACATCTCCCTGTTTCTTGTTAGATGCCGCCTTAGCAGCATCTGTGGTCGAAGACGGTACGTCTTCCGACCTTTGCGTAGTTGACGCTGCTAATGCAGCGTCACTGTTGTCACTCAACACCTCAGCACCTAGTGCTGAGGCGGAGGAAGAAGCTCCTTCATTGTTTTCAGCAGCGCTCTTTAGAGCGCCGCCGCCGTGTGTCTTGACCATCGAGTCGATGGTCAATCAGTTGGTGAATGAGAAATTCTGACCAACAAGTGCCACCCATGATTGGCCAAAATAAGAGTTATTATTGACCAACCACCTTAAGTGGGGGGTGATGTAATGGGGTGCCATTACATAATAGATATTCAAGTTAGAATATCACAGTTTAATTTCAGACGCGTTGTCTGAAATTTAAATAAGAGATTATAAGTTATTATAATCTAAGAAGGAAAAGTCGATTCGGTATAAATACCGAATCTTGCAGGTTAACTAATAGTACAGTTAGTTAAAGACTTGATATTATTATATTAATTAGTTAGTTACTATACTATTAGCCTCTAAACCACCCATTAAATAAACACTCTTAATTTTTCGTTCTAACCCACAAGTGAATATTAATATATTTATTTGTATTATAGGATTAGTTGTTTCCAACTAATCCTGCCCTAATTGTATTGCGCGCTTCCTCGCAAAATACAGTGTAAGCCAGTAACAGGATCGGTCCTGTTACAGCCCCTCAATAGCCCAATAGTTCATACTAAATAGAATGTCCAAAATCTAGGCTTCCTTCCATACTTTTTACGTTTGTAAAACCTGTGTACTCCGTTCTAATTGTAGCAAAGCATTCCCGGAAGTAGCGCTCCCGCAGGCGGATACGTTCTCAGGATTGAAGTCTTCCTCTTTCTATGGTATTAACCACGTGTTATGGAAATAATTGGGAGAGTATGGACTGAAAGAAAATGTTTCTCAATACAGCGTCTAATTTTCCGACGTACCACGATATCCAAAGGCGAGACTGCCGCTACGTAGGGTATGCTGTTGGGAGGCCACTTGGACGGATCATCGCGCCAGATAGCGACATGATTATACAGGCACATCGTCAAATGTTTGCGTATAAATCTTTGCCGGATGCTCGGACATCAACGGGGTACCAGTATTGGAATTCATCATGGATCTGCTTTAGCACATCCAGCGGGATCGTGGACTCCGTGGGGGGAGAAGCCTATAGAAAAATGTAATCGAACACTTCCTTTGTCATCTGCTCCGGCTTAATGCCGTGCGGTCCGAGCTTTGAGCCATCAAGATCAGATTGTAGGTGGTGGGCAATGGTGTAGTATGCCATGTAGATAGTCGAGTCTGTAAGAGACTCCACCACAAACTCGCCCAAGCCAGACTGACGGCACGGTTCCCACTTATTTAGCCATCCAAGGGTCGACTTGTACTCACCAAGCGCCACCGGGTTGTACGCATCAAAAAGTTTTGGGTTGCTGATATGGTCCATAACGCGCTTCTTCCATTCTTCGGCGTCGTAAGTCAAATACCATTGATCCAAGTGAGCAACCACGCATTCGTCACCACTACGTGAGATCACAAGTGACTCTGGCTCCCAGTATGGAATAGCATTGCTATCGTCAAGTATCTCCTGACGCATAATAGCCTTGGCGTCGCACTCCTTTTGACCTTTCTGTGAGCCCACAATAAGAACTCCTTCGTAGAAACCTTTAAGGTTCACAAGCTCTTTCGCCTTCGCAAGCTTGTCCTTGTCGTTCTGGGACATGATCTTGAGATCATTGCATACCTTTTCAGCAGCCATGTCACCAAAGCCCGGAATTTCAATAATAGGCACAGGCTTGTATGGCAGCACCATGTAGTCCTCTATGCCGTACTTTTCACGCAAAGCAGGCTTCTGCTTTAGATCACGGAACGCGGCATAGTCGTCTGATGAGTCCGACCGCACGCTCATTACTACACCGGTATCCTTACACATCGAGATTGTAAGTAGTGGGAGTGTGTGGAACGTATCATAGGGCGCATTGGATGACGCCAGCGGTAAACCCAGCAGATCCGTTCCCTTGAATTCAAGCAAGCACTCCTCCTTACCCCAACACGCGAGTAGTCCTGATGAGCCACGTTACGCGCGGCACGATGGCTCATAATAAATACGTCATTGTCGTCATTAATGAGGAAGGCGCCCTACTCTCCCCCAGGCGACACAAAGCAGTTCGTCTGACCGTACTGCGTCTCGGGACGCAATGTAGCAGCTGCCAAGAACACTTTTTTGCCACAAAGTGGAGCAAGCTTTTTCGAAAGCGGTTCCTTAACACGCAACTTGGCTAGTGTGTACTCCTGAGGTCCGGCACCTTCACCCGAAGCACGATCGTGATCGGCACAGCTTTGTCCGTCCAAAATTGAGTATACATTGGGGCGTTTACAACGTACAACGCGGCCAAATTCATTCGGTTTATTTAGCTGCCATGTCACCAAAGCGTCATAGAAAGGATTAACGTCCGTCGTAATAAACGAGCGACGCCAGTCAATGTTCATACCGAAGCGCTTTAGTTCAGCAATGGCATGAAGTGGAAAATATTGGAGCCAATAGAGTGGGTCTTGAAACTTGGGGATTTCGTTTTCGGGGGTGTTTGACATCTTTAGGATGTCAAACTGATGCACGACTCCACCCGTCTTGGCAGCAGCCTTCGACTTTTTACCATGAGCGATCCCTCAGCGCTCTTAGCATTATCTTAGAGTCTTCTTCGATGTCACGAGAAAAAATCGGTGGATTACCGTATGTCTGATGTTCGCGCTTGAGTTTACTCGCGGCAGCATCCCCGTGCAATGGAAGCCAAAAGGAAAAATGACATCTTTCACCTGTGAGACGATGATATGCCATATGTGCTTTAATCCTGCACCATAAATGCATGAGATATTGGTTCTGTTCCCAATTGAATGTACGCTTAACTTGCCCGCGAAGTCGATTACTTGTTCGCTCCATTTTTTGGCTTTCTATGACGACGGTATCGTGTGAGCTCCATCTCAAAGTGCTCGATATTGACGTATGAGAGGGGGGCGTGGAAATAGTAAATTTGGGGGTGGAAATAACATGCCCAGATTTTAGATATATATAGGGAGAGTCTGGTGTCAGACACACACACCCCTCACATAAAAGGGAGGGGGGGGGGTGTACCCAGTCACGCCCATTATATATTTGCGTTGAGAAAGTACACAATAAGTAAAAACAAACGTAAATTTGTTTCTATAATTAATCTTATATGAAATAAAATCTAAACCATCCATAACATATTACTCCTAATCTTCTGTTTAGCACATACGCAGATATATTTTGTGTGACTAAAACTTAGGCAATTCAGCTCATACAAACATATCCACAGGAAATTTAGTCCTCCAGACAAAAGTTATCTACTTAGGTGGTAGACGGATGATGAGGAGTAATATATATGGTTGTTTTCGATTTACTAAGTATAACTGGATACACCAAATATACAAATTTGTAATGAGCTGACAAATTTATTTTGGAAATTAAAACCCTTCTGGATTTGTTACAAATGGATTATGATAACTTTAATCGAAAATTCGGTTTGGAACAACCTAAATGTTCCAAATGAACAATGATATTTCAACTTAAATATGATCGGATATTATGCCCTGGAACCCATCGCAACATCAAAAAAGACGTTTAATAGCTGCAGTTAAGGCTCCGCAAAGCCCAGCTCGCCCGGGTCAGCCCATAGTCCAGCCCGCTTGGGCTGGGCTGTCGGCCGTTGTTCCCAGCCCACAAGTCCCATGAGCTGACCCAAGAACTGTATAAATGCGGTGGCTGATTGATGCAAGGCTAGATGTATTAGAAGAATACATTGGGGTGTACAATGTACACAATTTCTGTGCCGAAAGGTTGGTGAAGGTGCTGACGTCAGTTATGAATGGTGAGGACAAATTGTTCGCGAGTATAACAGCGGCAAAGGCTCATTCTCTCTTAAGAAAAAGAGCCTTGAAAGTTGAGAAGTCGCTGATAGATGGATGGAAACGCGAGGAACATTTGAATTCAGAAATTCTCTTGCATCGGCTTGGGATTGAACAAAGCTTGGATCAGCTCATAAGTTTGGAAGCAGTGCGGAATTACATTGCGTATTAGAACTCACACAATACGGAAAAGCAGTTCTCTCTGGTTCGATGGCTTACGGAGACCATCGACGAGGATGTATTGGCGAGGGGGTTGGTCAAGGCAACGTGGATGGACTCTACAAAGGAGATCGCGGCGGCATTGCAGCAAGAACAGCTAGAGTTGTGGCTTGCCAGCGAAAAAACCGTTGATGAAGTTCTTATATTGCTGAAGCTCAAGTACGAGGGGCACAAAATGTTTGAAAGCCCAAAAATGGAGACACTAAACATGTACATGGAAAAATTTAATGCCAAAGGCAAGAAACCCGACGAAAAGTTGGTGACTATGTTTGGCGTCTTGTTGCATGCTTTTGGTGAAAGCAATTTGGCTCTTCTGTTATTGGAGGCAGTCGAGTCATTAACTACGAAAGGAAGATATCACGATGGAGGACATTTTCTAACGCTCTTTTCGATGGTATCGTGCCGGCATTGACCCGTCGTACTTTGAAAGATATCTCTACTATGAAGAAGACAAAAACATTGCGAATCAAGTGAAAACGCTTCGCGACCTGTACAAATCCTATTACGAAGGACGACCCGCTCCTAATGGAAAGTAGTATCCATTCAGTTTATTTTCGTTAAGATGAAATAGGTCTATCAAAGTGCATGTTTAGGCTAACTATTTTTAGTGCGATCAATTTTACATTTTCTTTGTCTGTGGAGTTGTGGTTGCTTTTTATGGTGGAAAATTCGTGATAACGTGAAACAGGTTAGTGTGGAGATTGGTTTGTGGACTTACGTGGGGATAAGCCCAGACCAGCCCGTCAGCCCGCCCACGGCTTGTGGGCTGGGCCGCGGGCCGACCAAAACCTAGCTCAACCCGTCCATGCGAAGCCCTAGCTGCAGTGGTATTGAACACAAGATTTAATCACGAGGAGCTTCAGAGATATTGATTTAGCGAAGACAATCAGTTATAATGCTATCAACTTTAGTGACTTTGTACCTTTTAAGTACCTTGCTCTTTTTTCGCCAAATTCAAATCCTTCATTGTAGTCGCATGTGTCCGTCTTGTAGCTTTGTGCACTGCGTAAGATATGATATACCGGGTGTTGTGCTTTTAAAACCCATAGCAAGCTTTCGAAGAGAGATTGGACGTTCTTTATTGTAATTTTTTCCATAGTTGGGAGTTCATCACTGGGTTACATGGTTAAATATTCGATTTCTTTCCCGATTGGGATTTTGACTGCGCTTGCATCTTCCAACCAAAATCCTTAATGATACCATTAATCGTGACTTCTTGATCCAGTGTGTATCCAAAGTTACAGACTCAAGTAACTCGCATTCTGAGAAATTTGGATAACATAACCAAATTTTTTAATCTCATAGTTCTTAGGTCTTCGAATTTTACCACCTGCTCCTCTGTTGTGCAGTCGCAAGTTTTCATTGACATAGATTCCAACTCTAACTACTTGCCCTTGAACTTGCTTCACATACAATCACACGTCGGTGATACACTGCGAAAATCGCAAATCCAGCCATTTTCGTGTATCAACCGATCTCCTTCCACCTTTCTTAAGCCCGTAAAGGGTTTTCTTGAGCTTGAGTACTTGTTTATCTTGATCTTGACCTTTGTCCACAGCCATAACATTTTGTATTTCTTGCTGAATGTGCAAATAATATATATCGTGCTCATTTTCTGATGCTAACATACGCGTCGGATCATCACCGTGCCAGGCAAACCCCACTTTCCTGCCTAGGATAACATCATAGAGTTCGGATGCTGTAATCGCCCCACGGGAACTCTAGGTGGATTATGTGAATTTACCCCCCTCGTAGGTCTAGGCTAGGAATACAGATATTTGGGTGTTCCTTTAGTTGTTGAAGACTCCAGAGGCTCCGTGATCAGGCACAGTTCCCATGTCAATGACATCCGCGACTGCGCGTAGTCAACTCCAAAACTTCTGTTCGCTGCCACACTCAACTAGTCTTGCCTTGTACCTCTCGACTTGGCCATTTTTACCCAACTTTGTAACAGGGTTACATTCGGGTTACATTTAGTATGTAGTGTACGTGAGTACACTACGGTTGGGGTCAGTATTGACCGGTCCGGAAGGTTTGGACCTATTGGTTATTTTAACCAATCAGGGCAGGAGCCCTTGGTGGAGGCGTGGCAGCCAGCCACGTGTTAGTACACAGGTGGTGTACACTACATTTCAGCTAGGTACGACTTGAATAATCTCTACTTAGTATTACATATAGTTTACATTAGTTTAATTAATTTAGGCTAATTACATATATTAAATACAAATCAGTTTACAAAAATACTTAAGACTGCTAGGCGCGCGACCACGCCCGGTCGCGCGCGCAGTGAGTATTGTAGCCTAAGGGAGTTCTCCCTTACGCTACCTCCCTTTATAAGGGAAGCCTTGTTACAAGGGGTTAGCAAAAGCTATCTGTAAACCACCCCGGGAATCTTGGCCCCGAGTAGGAGAACTCTCTCCTACTAAGCCCTTTATAAGGGCGTATCGGCTAAGTAGCGGCGAACGCCGCTTAAAGGAAAGTCTTCCTCTGTGCGCTAGCCGCACCGTGCTTGTACGCACCCGGCTACATCTGGTAGCACTTGTAGTCAATCCAACACCTGTGTTGGTGATCAACATCCTCTGCAAGGGATGGATCAGGACGATTGGGGTAAGTTAACCCCCGTCCAACAGGTAGCCTTTAGAATGAATGTTACTCATATTGGGTGAGGATGGCATGCGCCATCTAGTGGAGCAGGGCCTCGATGCCGTGCGTGAAAGGGTGAATGCCCTTATCGCCCATGAAGCGAGTCTTCGCAGGGGTTATTCCGCGTCTACGGGGTGCGCCCTCCTATGTCCTTTAAGATAAAGGAAGTCACCGTCGAGAAAGGTGAAAACCTTTATGTGTGGCTTCGAGAGGTTGAAACCGCATCCGCCACCGCGAACGTGATCGAGGATCACCTGCAAGTGGGACTTGCACTGACCCATATTACGGGAAAATCCCGTACATGGGCGTTTACGTGTCAGGATTCGGTCACGACCCTGTTCCCGAACTGGGGAGTCCTTAGCGAAAGCTTATGGACAGGTATGCAACGCCTGATCTGGTTTTCCAGAATCAGCTGGCGTTTTTGAGGTGCCGTCAGGGCACTAGGGACTTGGAGACATATGTCCAAGAACTGAAGACCCTGTTGGCAGGGATGTACGCGAAAGCGTATTCGGACGATGTGTCCATCCCCGTCTTCATGGGAGGCCTGAAAGAAGGGCCAGAACGTTCGGAACTGTTCCGATGCCGACCCCAATCCCTGTGGGAGGCGTTTAAGATGGCGTTTAACGCCGAGAGGAACTTTCGTTCCTCTAAGGTGGGTCCTGAACCCATGGACCTGAGTCAGGTCGAAGTGGAGGGGAAACCTTCCGCTAAGAGTCACTCTGACTCTTTTTCGCAGAGCTTCGGGCAGAGCTCTTAGCTATGTTGCAGCGGAGTGGGCCGCTAAGGTGTTTCCTATGTGGAAGCGTGGATCATCTGCGGAACAGATTTCCACAAAATCCCCAGCGAGATAGTCGCTGGAAGGGGCTGAGGGCGGCAAAAAGGCCCTCGCCCAAGTCGTGAGGAAACGACGGCTCCCAGTAGGTGCGGGGCGCCCTACTGGGGGACCCCTCAGTGCTGTTAATCCCAAGGGTAGGGGAAGACAGCACAAATCCCCGAGGGAAGCGGTGCTTTCTAGCACCGAGTTGGTGTACCAGCCAGGGTTGCTGGTAGTCCTTGCGGACGTCAAAAGGCTTTGATAAGCCTTGGAGAGTCTTGAAAGACTCTGTATCGTCTGACAATTATGTCAGACGGACTTCTGTTGAGAAGTGTCGGCTGTATGCTGAGGCCCTAGAGGCACGTTCTCGTGACGTTGTCACGGCCCGTCTTGCGACGAGCGTATAGGTTTCTGTACCCAAGGTCCCGATCAACCTTAAGCTGAAGTTTGCAAACTTCGATAGCTAAGAACGTTGCCCAGTCCTGCATTTGGACTCATTCTGGGCATGAAGTGGCTGGAACGCCACGAGCCATGGATAGACTGGAAGTCTAAGTTCATTGGCTCAACGCATCCGCGATCGGGTGAAGCATTGGCGAGTCATGAACCCACCTTTGCTCGATCGCAAAAGCGATTCTGGCGTGAGATGCCAGAGATTGGGATGTCTGAAATGATCATTCACATTGGCTTTAAGGAAGAGTTCCTTAACGAGGGGGATTCTGCGGTTAATTCCCACGCCGTTAACGGTGATACTGGTGAGTTGCCAGTGGCAGAGGTGGATTCCTCTGAGGCGACTCCAGTGGTAAGGGTAGAGAGACCCCTGTGGTTAAGCGCGAGGCGCTTCCAAGCGAAGATACCCGTAGTTCGTCTCTTTCGCACGTCGGAAATGATTCCGACCACGCCGTTATAGGCGAGACTGGCGAGTCGCCATTGGTAGAAGTGGATTCCTCTGAGGCGACTCCAGTGGGAGGGGTAGAGACCTCTGTGGTTAAGCGCGAGGCGCTTCCAAGCGAAGAGACACGAAGCTCGTCTCTTTCGCACGTGGGAAATGATTCCGACTACGCCGTTGTAGGTGAGACCGGCGAGTCACCGGTGCTAGAGGTAGAGACGTCTGTGGATAGGCGCGACGCGCTTCCAATAGATGGGGCAATTGACTCCCCCCATATGGGTCCCGGGATGAGTCCCGAGGCCAGTAGTCAGCAGTCCTACAGCATGCTGAATAGTGTGACAGGTGTTGTCACAGAAGGCGTAAGCCTTGAACGGTTGCCTGGGATAGAAGAACTGTTGTCGTTGGAGGGATGTCCTTTAACGAGTTTGAAACTGATTTGAAAGCAGATGAAATCGACGAGGTTGTCGTATTACGTCCGGAAGAGGAGTTTAACTCCTCATCCACGATGGACGAGTAAGTTTTGGTGAAAACCAAACAGGCATTAAATGCCCGAAGCGGTCTCAAGATCCTCGCGGATCCTGAGGACCCTTACCATTCCTTACTCAAGAAATTTGGAGATGTCATTAGTGACAACCCGCCGATGGGGTTACCACCGGATCGGGGAGTCCGACATGAAATTGATTTGGTTCCTGGAACCAAATACTGCGTCACTAGGCAGTGGCCTCTCCCCAGGAGCAATGCGACGTCATCGACGCATTCTTCAAGGGGAGAGAAGAAACAGGGATGGTACGTGAGAGTATGTCTCCCCACTCATCTCTCACTTTTGGTGTTAGGAAACCGAACGGAAAGTGGCGCATTGTGCATGCGTACAACAAGCTGAATGTAGCTACTGTACCCATGCAGACTCCGATTCCTCGGAAGTATGTCCTCCAGAACAATATGGCGGTCTGTACGGTGTACAGTGCCTTAGATCAGGTGGACGGGTATTATCAGGTGCTCATGCGAGCGTCCGATATTCCTCTTACAGCGGTCAGCACGCCTAGCGGCATGCTGTGGGAGTGGCTAGTTATGCCACAGGGGCTTTCAAATGCACCAGCGACTTTTAATCGCTTGGTGACTCAACTCTTCCGCCCTCATAGAAAGTACGCTCAGACGTACTTCGACGATATATTCGTTCATAGTCGTGCGGAAGGCGACTTGTCTGATATTCAGACGCACCTGATACATCTTCGAGCGGCGCTCGAATGTATGCGAGAGCATCAGTTATATGCAAACGCATCCAAATGTAACTTTGGTTCTGAGGAAATTCCTTTCCTCGGATGCTTCATCGGTAAGGATGGAGTGCGGGCGGATCCCGCGAAGGTGAAAGCCATTGTGGAGTGGCCTTCGCCTGTAAATCTTAGATATTTACGGAAGTGGCTTGGATTAGCCAATTATCTCCACAAGTACAGCGAGAACTACGCTGAAATGG
>JAPDHQ010003577.1:0-19164 GCA_026184515.1 Peronosclerospora sorghi | reverse complement strand
ACCTGGTCTTCTTGACCGATCGGACATCTAAGACCTTTTCCACTTCAAATTCGTCCTTCTACAGCGGTCGTTCCCAACTGTCCTCCGGAAGTAATGCTTCATCGAAATCAAACCGTTCTGCCTCGTCTACAAGACAGAGCATTTTGGGACGATCAGGAAATTCTCGGACCAGTTTTAACTTGGACACATGTACCATCGGGAAGACCTTGTAGTCCGTGCCGGTTGTTACTAGACGGGCAGCGTGTTCACCAATCAGCTCGGCAACACGGAAAGGACCGTGCCACATGTGAGCCAGCTTCTTCGCATAGCCCTCCTTCACTCGGTCTAGGTACAGCCATACCCTCGCCCCTGGTTCTATACCGTGGGGTTAGACCTGGTCGTTGTTCCGGTCTGCCCGATCTTGTGTAGCTTGACGTAACTTTTCGTTGAAAATTTCTCTTGCATGCTCGTAATGTTTCTGGACCTGCATGCGCCAACGTCGAGCATCACGATCGCGGGTCCGAGTGCAGCCAATAGGTATCGCGGCTTCAAGATTGAACCGGGGGTCCCATCCATACGCAAGATAAAAAGGCGTTTCTCCTCGGACCCGATCGGTCGACGAGTTGAGTGCAAACACCAGCCTTTCTGCGTATTCGTCCCAATCGCGCTGGTCTGGATCGGCAACGTACATCTTGATTGATCTTGTAATAGTTTGTACCATACGTTCTGCCAATCCATTCGCTTGCGGAAGATATGCCATCGTCGCGCTCTGCTTCTGGCCCAGCATATTGTTAAACGACCGGAACACCTCGGCCATGAAACGGGGTTCTCAGTCGTGTCTGATGATCTCGCTGGCGCCGAACCTTCGGAACACGCATTCTTCGTAACTTTTGGCGATCTGCTCGGCAGACCGGGACGCACTTGCCTTCGCAATAACTAGACCGGTGAACAGGTCTACCCAGATCAACAACTCAGTATTGCCATATGTCGATTTATGCAGCGACGGTATATGGTACATCGCTATGACCTGGAAAGGGTAGGTATCTTCGATATTTCCGGGCGATCGCCCCTTGATTACCGGTCTACCCTTTCCGTTCTCGCAATACGTACCACAACCCACATATTTTGTACACTTCGGAAAAGACCTCTCCAGTGAAAGTGGGACCTGATCTTGTGATACGTTCTGCCTATTCCCTGATGTTCCCCTTCTAGACTCACATGGTATTGATGAAGGACATCCGGCTGTAGCAACTCAGGGATCACAATTTTCGCTAGTCGATCTCGATCTGCACTGTCTTGGTCGGCATCGCGGCAGTAATACAATAATCCATTATCATCCACTTCGTAGCTATCCGCGATCTTGATGCAATGTTTCGCTTGATCGTTCGTCAACTTGTACAGTTCACCACGCAGGTAGGTCTTCAGGTTCATAATCCATTCTTCTTCGTCCTGCGCATTGAGGATCCGTTCCATCCTTAACTGTTGCACTGCATATTCGTTCAAACTTTCCTTCGGGAACGGTCGGCGAGACTTCTGAGCTTTCGATCTAGTCGCGACCATAACATGCACCTGGGCTGGGGCGTTCTTGGGTCCTATCACCTCTGGGAGCCTGTTTATATTCACCAATTCATCCAGAACGGTCTTCTCGGTGATCGTAGCCCCGGTCTGGTCTTGCATGGCCTTGGTCGCGAGGTAGTCGGCGCTTCTGTTCCAGTCCCGTTTCACGTGCAACAGCTCGTGGTTGGGATGGTCTTTCAATGCCTTCATTACCCGATCATTTAACGACCTCAGCCGTGGAGCCTTGCAGTCGATCTCTCTGGTGATCTGCCTGATCACTAGGTTGGAGTCACCCCATATGATGACTCGCCCCTTCTCTTGCGACGACAGCAGGTCCAGACATAGAAGTAGACCTCGGTACTCCGCCTCGTTCACAGTAATATCCGTCGTGAAATCGGCAGCGGCTGCAACTATAGACCATTGTGGCAACTTCCACAATATGGCACTATAGGCGCCGACCTTCTTCTTCACGCTTGCTGATCCGTCAAAACTTAAGACCATGAGCTCTTCGTCATGGTCGACGGTCGGTGGCGGTCTCGAAACTGACTGCCGAGGTTGCTTCCTCGGGGCAATCGCTATCAATGCCTCGTCCACTTCAGACCGAGGGGTGATAATGGCAGCTAATGTGCCCAATATCTCTTCCTCGCCCCTGGTGCACTTAACGACCTCGAGGGTCCACTGCAACAAGACCGCCGACCATTTGCCTAGACGTCCTTCCATCCCATTGGCTGATAGTAGCCAGGCCAAAGTAGACCGTCTTGACAGAACCTTTATAGGTCGGCCGACCAGCAGGTTGTAACACACATCCAGAATTCGTAGCAACGCCAGAACTTCTTTCTCGACAATTCCATAGTTCACTTCATTTGGTTTTAGCGTCCGGATCGTAAACGTGACTGGATGATACACACCATCGTGATCTTGCACTAAAGTGGCCGAGATATCCCACTTACTGGCATATACAATAATGGTCGGCACTTTTTCGGGAGCGAAATGCTTGAGAACCGGTGCCGTCGCCATCTTAACCTTCAACATACCAAAGGCAAACTGTGCACGCTTCATATGATCTTCGGCCTCCACTTGCGAACAAACTGCAGCAATACCAGAGTCGACGCCCTCCTGTAAAGTTGCCCGATCTCCTTCGCGCAACATATGATAGTCAACTTCCCGGAGATCGTACAGCACAGCCGCGTAGATAGCAAAGTCTTCAATGAATCGGCTATAATAATTCAAGCTTCCCAGGAAGGACTGCATTGCCTTCAGCGATCTGGGGAACGGGAGGTTACTCAGCGAATACAGGTCCTTGGGATTAGCCTCTAGACCATCGTTCGAGATCATATGGCCTAAATAGGCGACCTTGGACATACCCCAAAAACTTTTCACGGCACTGATAGACAGGTTCCAGCGGTCGCATGTCTCCAACAATCGTTCAACCTTCTCGCATAGATCGTTCCATAACGAAGCAGGTATCAGAATGTCGTCGATGTACGACCGCCTCCCTAGAACGGATGGTCCTCTTTCCCGATCGGGTTCACCCTCTCTAAACACATCATAATTTTCAACAGGGTCCCGATCGGCCTTGATCTTGAAGTGTCCGTACAATGCGTTGTCTATCAGCCTTTGATAGATCTGGGGCGCGTTCTTCAGACCGAATGGCATACGATTCTACTCGAAAAGACCAAACGGTGTCACAAATGCGGAAATCTCACGATCAGTCATCGAAACCACCCAAAATCCACTTGCCATCTCTAGCGAACAATACCACAAGGTCTTGTCGAGGTCTTCCAACAGATCATTAATCAGCGGCATCGGGTACACCATGAGTTTAGTCGACCGATTTACCAGCCGATAGTCGATGCACAGTCTAATGTCAACGCCGTTCTTCTTGATAACAATTACGATCGGCGAGGCCCATGGCGTGGTCGACGGTCTAATAATCTTTGTGATCAACATTCCTTTAATGAGATCAGAAAGCTTTTCACGGTACTGTGGCGCCACGTGTCGACATCGCTGGGCAATCGGCTTGGCATCTCCAACGTCAATATCGCAAATCTCACCACGGGCTGCAGGTGGTAAGGCGTTGCCCTTTCCGATCAGCAGATGTCTTTTCTTCCATATGATATTCTTCAACTGCTCGATCTGGTCTGGACTGTTTAGTCTTGATCACCCACTTGTAAATCATCCATTGTAACTTCGGGCTAGTCGGCAGACACTTCAGGGAGGACTGCCACTTGGCCTTCCAGCTCCTGAATATACTGTTCCCCGCCTTCATGTATACAGACTTGTTCATCTTCTGGGGTGATATCACCTAGACCATCTGGACCGGCTGAACGCCCCTGGTCTTGATCGACGGACTGTCCTTCACTGATATCGGTCTGATTAAGAATACCGTCATGGTCCGACCTAGCAATTTCATGTTCCCCTTCTTCCGTTTCTTGCTCCGCTGTCGCCTCGTCTTGTGCTGACACCACGTTGACTGACCTTGGCTCGTCTACTTTATGGTCCACCGTTCCTGGTGACTGCGGCGCCTTTCTTCGGACCAACATCTTTTTTGGGCTGACATAACTTGGTCTTTCCACTAAAGGTGAGGTATCCTCTTCCACCGACCCATCATCGCTGCTAAGATCGGTGGTCGATTGGTACGCCAGGTTTTGCCACTCGACATACCGCCTCGACCCAATCGAGACGAACCCCATCTTCCTTGGTACCTTCCCTTCTGCTAACCACATGCCGACAATAGTGTTATTGTCCAGTGTCAGTGGCTTGTCACCTATATTTGTAACACGGACAAAATCACGTCGACCACCACTCTTTGCGAAGGTCGAGACCCACCGATCGCCCCTGGTCAACCACAACTTCCTCGAACGAAAACCTTTCTCGACCGGGGTATCGGCAGACCGACCAACTGGGATAGTGAGGTCTTGGTCCCACCGGACCAGATCGGTATACGAACCATACAGAGGTCTTCGACCATCCAACTGGACCTGGACCTCATCCGGGAGCGTAAGCACTCCATGTGACAGGTCTAGGCGAATACCAGCTGGGACCATGAAATACATTCCTAGTAAAGCGTCTTGACCAGCCAACTTGCCAACCCAAGCGCTGAAAAAGTAGACCAGCGATCCCGACAAAGTAATTTTCGCACGCGTTCTTCCCTCGGTCATATAAGAGTTTTCACCAATACCGACGCATTCTTGTCTCTGGGTATCGTCTATACGACATCCGACCTTACGAGCAAAGGCGGAGTCTATTATCGATACTTCAGCTCCAGAGTCGAACACCATCGTCGCCTTCTGGTTATTAGTCTTGCCACAGGCTTTCTCCTGCTTGAACCATTTATCAGGAGCGTGATACTTCCAGTATCCGCGGGATTCTCCAGGCAGCAAGTCCAACTGCATAACCACCTTAGTCCGGGAGTACTCATCGGTCTTCAGACTGTAGACCGGATGGTCTCGGTCGACGCAATTTGGAATAGAACGTGTATTGTCGGTCCTATCCTCCTTGCCGACATATGCATAGATGTGAATGGTAGAACGCTCGGCTCGACCCAGATTCCAACCTGGCGAGCGTTCTAGTTTAACATCTTTTCTGCGTCCGGCGGCAGCATCCCCTCGTGCATGTCCGGCACGTACCACTTGCGCATCATGTTAAAAAATTCTTCAATCTTGCAGTGACCGGCCTCGTGGATCTCTCCACATGACTTGCATACGAAGAGGTAGTGGTCCGTCGGGTGGCTGTGTCTCTCGCACTTCTTGCACACCTTCTTCTTCCAGCAGTTTGGACCATCATGTTTGCTCGACCCACAGTGGGAGCACTTCTGACGATTTCGGTCTGGATCGGACTTCTTCCGTTCCTTCCCTTCCGGTCCACCTGGTCGGACTTCGACTTGGTCTTCGGGGCAGGTCCCGCAACATAGACGTAACGATACTGGTCTTCATCCGATGACTCCTGGCTGGATGGACTTCCACTTTCCCCTTCTGACCCCGTGCTGTCATCAGCTACAATTGCCTTGACCGCTCGGGTCGGTCTGGTCCAAGGTCTCTTGACCGGATCGGTCTGGGTCTTGGATCGATAGCGACCTGATCCACCAGCGGTCTTCGCTCTCATACTACGCGACTGTTGTAACGTCCGCAGGGTCTGTTCGACTTCGCCCGAATCCTTAAGACGCAGTAGAGTGAGCTGGTCCGCCAGTTCTTGATCGTCAAGGGTACTAATATAGTGACCCACATGTTCTAAGGCGGCACCGTTCGGCGGGTTATTCTCTTTGATTGTTATGCCGGCGCGAAGTGCAGCCACGTTCAACCGATGCAAATACTCGATCGGTGTTTCGTGGGCCCGCTTCTGCATATGGTGGTACTTACGGGAGCTTGAAAATCCGGAGTTACAATATTGACCTTCAAACTCCGCACATAACAGGTCCCAGTCAGACCGAACGCCCCGACCCAACTGTTGAATCCAGTTCTCAGCCGGTCCTTTTAACAAATCCCTGAAGATTAAACAACGTTCGCTTTTTGGGGTCTGGTATCGCAGAAACGCAGACTTGACCCGACTGAACCAAGACCGGGCCTGGTCTTTATCAGTATCCTTGCCGGTGAAGTCCTTGAGGTCGGTCGTCGCGGCCATACGGATGCGCGGAATCGCAGCAGATCCAAAGTCGTAGGCAGTAGTGGAGGCTAGGTTAGCCTTGCGCACCTTGCCTGCGCCTGTACCATCTGACCCACCATGGTCGTCAAGACCGCCGACCGACTCCATATCACAGTCACTTGTCTTGCTTGGTCTACGCGGTCTTGCCGGTTGCGGCTTGTGCCTTCCCTTGCCGGTTGGGTTTTCACCTCTAATAGGCTTATCCATAGATGTTACCGATTCCATATCCACATCTTTGCAAACATTGACACCTTGACAGGTTGACCGGTCTTGGACATGTGGGCGCATAGGTGGTCTAACCCGTTCTTCCATGAAACGTTGCATCATCGTCTCAAAAATGGCTTGGACGTTGGCTGGCGTCATGGGCAACGTGTTGATACCCTCCTTTTGCGGAACTGAGGCCTGTGGGGCTTGCTGGAGCCCCGACTGGCAAACAGCCCCTTGCTGCCGCATGTCCCTTTTTTGTTCAGACCGGGCATAGTCCACCCCCATGGTCATCCGCTCGACACCGGTCTCCAACTCTGATGAGCTGTTAGAAGCCGGTGGAGACTGGTAGATCGATTCATCATCGGAACCAATGTCAACAAGCTCTGTGGAGGCTTCGGCGACCTTCATTGCCGTGGTGGGAGTTGGGCGGCGAACCGCCCCCACCAGTGGCACCAAACGGTCGTGGAGGTCCGACATCGACGCTTCCAGTCTCCAAGCATCAAATTCAAACAATTTATTGTCACCGGCGGGGTTCTGCATTTTAATGCCAACCTCCTCCAACATCGCCACCAAATTCTTGACGAGCAGTAATGGTCGATAACTCTGGATCGGCTCGGTAGTGGGACCGAGAAGACAGCCGGGATATGGAGGTCCACCACCCGAAAGACCTGGTTTTGGCGAACAAATCGCTTCAATTAAAAAACCTAATACATCTTGTCCAGGTCTTGTTCGGTGATAGCCTCATCCCCGTCCTTCGACTTTTCTTCGAAGTCTTCTTCGTCGGGTGGCATTCCCAGCCCTTTTCTGGGCACCTTGGGTACCTTGGGGACTTTAGGGAGGTAGACCGGATCGTTCCAGTCAGCCTCCAAGTAATTTTCATCTTCTAGTTTTCCATCAGTTTTTTCATTCATACACATAGGATCAGGACCAAGGTCCTGATCCTTTCCGGAGCTATAGCAAGACCTGCTATAGTCCCGATCGGCTCCGGTGGTAGCCTTTTGGGGAGGAAAAACTTATTAATCCCGATCTGGTCCTCCGCCAGGCCATATCGTACATCGCCATCTTTATCAACAACGAGAACGTAAGGCGATAGCCTTTCCTTACGTCCTCTCCAGAACGACTCCATATTCAAATCATTCAAATCTTCGAATCCAATTTTTGATGGATATCAGCACGGTGATATCCACGATCACCAAGTGATCCGGGCACTCGCAGCATTGTGGTGGAGTCAAGTTCGAAATCGAAAACATTAGCATCGATAACCTGACTACCACCATCGCGCCCAGCCTTCCAACTTTCGGAAGGGGTACTCCGCGGACCACCACTCGAGATCTGGTCCGATCGTCCGCTGCGCGCAGAGGACCGGTCGTCATCAGAACCCACTTGGTCCGATTTTTTTAGTGTCCATCTCACCTTGTGTACCCGATGGAATGGGCTAGTTACACACTCGGTGGATCGGGATCGCAGATTGGATCTAAGCGGTCTTGAATATAGAAGACCGATCTGGGTAGGTATCTCTGGGGCGGAACTCTTCACCCAAGACACAAACAGACCAAAAACACTTCCAAGAGATAACTTCCAATAGGTCGATCGTCCAAACGATCAAGACATGACCAATACGAAATAATAGAGGGTAGACCGACCGTTCCGGTCTAGCCCCTGACCAATACGAAATAAGACCAAAACCGGTCTAGTTTCCAACCAATATTAAAACAAGACAATATGTCCGCGTAATGATCCAATATGCTCGTGAAACTCCACAAACGATATCTCCACGCCAAGACCAATCCAGTGAATAGCACGTTCCAAACGTACTTGAGTTGAGGTGTTGAGATCGCCAAATCGTACTCCCGTCGAGGGACTTCCGGTGGACCAAAGTGCGCGTGCGGCGCGTCCAGACCGGGTATAATAGGCTAGAGGGGATAATTCGACCCTCTGCCCCCAAACACTCCGCGGCGGGCGGAGGCGACTAGTGTACGAAAAAGGAAGAACGGCGACCCCTAGCTGTGGTGTGGACCAAGACCAGAAGAGGTTTCAGCCACTTATCCGAAAGCTAAAAGATTTCCTTAATTAAAGGTATAACCTCTGTCCTAAAAGGTAAAACCACAACTAAAATACTACTACCCTATAGTCCCTAAATGTACCCCCACAAAAATATGTAAAATACCCAAAGTCGGGTGACTCACCAAAACTTGCGTTCTTGACACTTCTTGAGTCTGATAGGCTGAAAAGCCCCCCTTGTTTAAACCAATCCGAAATTAGACCAAATGCCTTGACGAAACTTGACCAGAAGTGTGCCAAATTTTGGGCACGCTTCTCCACAGCCGCCCCTGAGTCAGACCGTGTCGCACAACGACAATGGTCTGACCTCGTCCATCAAATTCAGTTGAGCCTTGGTCATTCAGACTTTTCCGAAATGGAGCAACCATCTTCTTCATCCGTTCCAGGTACTTGCACTGCTGGACTTGACCTTCTTGTATTTCCTTAACGACCGTTCTTGTAGGCACCTCGCATACCACGTCATCGCATGTCACTTCGCCCGTCCGGTCGGTCCGGTCTGGCATCCCCCATCGTTCTACTGCACCTCATACATCGGCAGGGCATCAGACCGGGACCGACGCGCAGTTGCAAGACGCACTTGAAGAGATCGCACGTCTCCAGGAGCAGATTGCTCAACAGGCGACACAACGTAAGCATGCATGTCCGGTCTTCACCTTGGACCTGTTCTAACCTTCGTTTGTCTTCAGCCCGTATACCTCCAGCCCGTATACCTCCTGGCTTCAGCAAGGAGATCAATGCCCTGCTTGCCGCCGATCGGCAGTCGAACACGCATGACCTCCAGCTGCGTCAGATTTTGACCGGAATAATAAACGCGCACAATAGGTTCACCCGCTTGGAGGCTCATCAGCTTCATCTTCGGGAGCAGCTTGTGCTGGTCCAACAGCATCAAGCAGAAGACCTGCTTGACCAGACCACGTTGAGCATTCAAAGCGACGACCTCGAGAGGCGTCTCACTGAGCTCCGAATTTCTATTCAAGACCAGACCGAGGAGGTCCAGTCTTGTGAACGCAAGTCGAACGATTGGACGCAGGCAGCGAACGGTCGTCGGGCGGTATTAAAAGAATGTCATCAGCGCTTGGTTGACCTGTTGCATCCTCGTCGGCATCCGGTTGCTGCCTCCAGCGTAGACCGGTCTGCGTCGGCCGCCCTGGTCGACTTGCACCAGGACCAAGACCGGCGCCATCCATTGGCCAAAATTCCACAGTCCAACATTTTACAAAATTCCAAGAAGCGCGCAAGCGCGCCGGGTGGCTCGAGGGCGCGGGGCATAGCGCGTGACCCCGAACTAGGTGGGAAGCGTGCAGTGCCGCATAAGCGAGTCAAGACGCAAGCGCTTCTCGTGAACCCAAGATTGGACGTGAGTGATGCATGCAACCCTGCCAAAACTCAAGCGCCCTCGCGCCCTCGTGCTGACCATGACAAGTATTCAGAGGTCTCGTCCTGGGATGACTCCGGCGAAGACTCCGGTGATTCGGAGTTTGCTGTCCCCATCCCAACCAAGTCGCGAATAAGTCCACATGAAAGTTTTGTTCAAGTTGCATCGACTTCGGAGCAGACCAAGAAGACCGGTCCGCATGGTGGCGTTCCACCACCTCATGCGTCGACAAAGTCAACACCTACGGTCTTGCCTGGGACGTCCAAGCTCCACAAAGATACTTTGTTGGCCAACGTGGCAATCGACAGTTCTTCCCTTTCGCCAAGAACTCGTGAGGATACTTTGCCGTTGTCTCCAGGGCAGATCGGTTGTTTACGCCGGTCCACCCTGACCAAGCAGCTCCTGGCCCGGTCTTTCTCTCGTCCAGACCATTGGCTTTTACCGCCGGAGAAGAAAGTTCCTGCCGCGTCGGAATGGCGGCCGGACTTGATCACGTCGGCACAGATCTCCTGCTTGTACGCTGACGAGCCGTGGAAGATTTTCGAGCATCCCAAGCTGGGGTTCATCTTCCACTCGACTCCGTGGGCCAATGCTTTCATGAGTCGGGTGAAATATTTTAAGAAGACTCACGCTCAAGCCATCTGGGAGGCATCCCACTATCTGGTGCTTCCCCCTGAACGAGTTCGGCAAGACCCTGGCTTGGCGACCATCCAGAACAAGCGCAAGCGGCGTCGGATCAGAGCGGGTGAGGCCTGGCAGTCCCTGTGACAATATGTTTTGGACGGGATGCTGGCCCACGAGTGCGACGTCGATGTGTTCTTATATCCAGTTGTACTTCATATGCCGCGGCGTCGCGTCGAGAGGACCCGGCTGCTGGCTGACGGTGGCACATGGTACCCCGGTCTTGGGTGCATTACACCGGTCTTGGACCTCAAGGATGCTTTGGTCTAACTAGACCAACAAGAACCTTGGCGTAACCAGTACCAGGACCAAGTTGAAAAGCATCCATCGTTGACAGTCGGCCGTCGGTGGGGTGATGGCGAGTGAGGTCGTAAGTAGTCGACCAGATAACACTTAATATATATCATCGTTCTTTTTCACATGTTCGGTCATCAAATCACTTAAGCTAATTCCACCACTTTCTCCAGAGTTTCACTAGACACGTTATCACCAACCGTTCCACTTACATCGCGAAAAAACAATCCACGTTCGTCACTCCACTATTACAATTCGTCACATATTCACAATACACAATACACAAGACACAAGACCTTCCACCTCTTCACACCGGTCGGGAAGACCGATGCTACTGCATGTCTTGGTCTTGGTCTTCATGGGTCTGCATCACTGCGAAACGGTTCCGACTGACTCGGTCCCGTTCGAATTCTCGTAGTAGTGCTCCACAGTTCAGGTCGGACTCATCGATCCAAGTTGTTTCATCATGGTCCTTCCATCGGACCAGATATTCTCGGTGGGTCCGGCCGAACCTGGTCTTCTTGACCGATCGGACATCTAAGACCTTTTCCACTTCAAATTCGTCCTTCTACAGCGGTCGTTCCCAACTGTCCTCCGGAAGTAATGCTTCATCGAAATCAAACCGTTCTGCCTCGTCTACAAGACAGAGCATTTTGGGACGATCAGGAAATTCTCGGACCAGTTTTAACTTGGACACATGTACCATCGGGAAGACCTTGTAGTCCGTGCCGGTTGTTACTAGACGGGCAGCGTGTTCACCAATCAGCTCGGCAACACGGAAAGGACCGTGCCACATGTGAGCCAGCTTCTTCGCATAGCCCTCCTTCACTCGGTCTAGGTACAGCCATACCCTCGCCCCTGGTTCTATACCGTGGGGTTAGACCTGGTCGTTGTTCCGGTCTGCCCGATCTTGTGTAGCTTGACGTAACTTTTCGTTGAAAATTTCTCTTGCATGCTCGTAATGTTTCTGGACCTGCATGCGCCAACGTCGAGCATCACGATCGCGGGTCCGAGTGCAGCCAATAGGTATCGCGGCTTCAAGATTGAACCGGGGGTCCCATCCATACGCAAGATAAAAAGGCGTTTCTCCTCGGACCCGATCGGTCGACGAGTTGAGTGCAAACACCAGCCTTTCTGCGTATTCGTCCCAATCGCGCTGGTCTGGATCGGCAACGTACATCTTGATTGATCTTGTAATAGTTTGTACCATACGTTCTGCCAATCCATTCGCTTGCGGAAGATATGCCATCGTCGCGCTCTGCTTCTGGCCCAGCATATTGTTAAACGACCGGAACACCTCGGCCATGAAACGGGGTTCTCAGTCGTGTCTGATGATCTCGCTGGCGCCGAACCTTCGGAACACGCATTCTTCGTAACTTTTGGCGATCTGCTCGGCAGACCGGGACGCACTTGCCTTCGCAATAACTAGACCGGTGAACAGGTCTACCCAGATCAACAACTCAGTATTGCCATATGTCGATTTATGCAGCGACGGTATATGGTACATCGCTATGACCTGGAAAGGGTAGGTATCTTCGATATTTCCGGGCGATCGCCCCTTGATTACCGGTCTACCCTTTCCGTTCTCGCAATACGTACCACAACCCACATATTTTGTACACTTCGGAAAAGACCTCTCCAGTGAAAGTGGGACCTGATCTTGTGATACGTTCTGCCTATTCCCTGATGTTCCCCTTCTAGACTCACATGGTATTGATGAAGGACATCCGGCTGTAGCAACTCAGGGATCACAATTTTCGCTAGTCGATCTCGATCTGCACTGTCTTGGTCGGCATCGCGGCAGTAATACAATAATCCATTATCATCCACTTCGTAGCTATCCGCGATCTTGATGCAATGTTTCGCTTGATCGTTCGTCAACTTGTACAGTTCACCACGCAGGTAGGTCTTCAGGTTCATAATCCATTCTTCTTCGTCCTGCGCATTGAGGATCCGTTCCATCCTTAACTGTTGCACTGCATATTCGTTCAAACTTTCCTTCGGGAACGGTCGGCGAGACTTCTGAGCTTTCGATCTAGTCGCGACCATAACATGCACCTGGGCTGGGGCGTTCTTGGGTCCTATCACCTCTGGGAGCCTGTTTATATTCACCAATTCATCCAGAACGGTCTTCTCGGTGATCGTAGCCCCGGTCTGGTCTTGCATGGCCTTGGTCGCGAGGTAGTCGGCGCTTCTGTTCCAGTCCCGTTTCACGTGCAACAGCTCGTGGTTGGGATGGTCTTTCAATGCCTTCATTACCCGATCATTTAACGACCTCAGCCGTGGAGCCTTGCAGTCGATCTCTCTGGTGATCTGCCTGATCACTAGGTTGGAGTCACCCCATATGATGACTCGCCCCTTCTCTTGCGACGACAGCAGGTCCAGACATAGAAGTAGACCTCGGTACTCCGCCTCGTTCACAGTAATATCCGTCGTGAAATCGGCAGCGGCTGCAACTATAGACCATTGTGGCAACTTCCACAATATGGCACTATAGGCGCCGACCTTCTTCTTCACGCTTGCTGATCCGTCAAAACTTAAGACCATGAGCTCTTCGTCATGGTCGACGGTCGGTGGCGGTCTCGAAACTGACTGCCGAGGTTGCTTCCTCGGGGCAATCGCTATCAATGCCTCGTCCACTTCAGACCGAGGGGTGATAATGGCAGCTAATGTGCCCAATATCTCTTCCTCGCCCCTGGTGCACTTAACGACCTCGAGGGTCCACTGCAACAAGACCGCCGACCATTTGCCTAGACGTCCTTCCATCCCATTGGCTGATAGTAGCCAGGCCAAAGTAGACCGTCTTGACAGAACCTTTATAGGTCGGCCGACCAGCAGGTTGTAACACACATCCAGAATTCGTAGCAACGCCAGAACTTCTTTCTCGACAATTCCATAGTTCACTTCATTTGGTTTTAGCGTCCGGATCGTAAACGTGACTGGATGATACACACCATCGTGATCTTGCACTAAAGTGGCCGAGATATCCCACTTACTGGCATATACAATAATGGTCGGCACTTTTTCGGGAGCGAAATGCTTGAGAACCGGTGCCGTCGCCATCTTAACCTTCAACATACCAAAGGCAAACTGTGCACGCTTCATATGATCTTCGGCCTCCACTTGCGAACAAACTGCAGCAATACCAGAGTCGACGCCCTCCTGTAAAGTTGCCCGATCTCCTTCGCGCAACATATGATAGTCAACTTCCCGGAGATCGTACAGCACAGCCGCGTAGATAGCAAAGTCTTCAATGAATCGGCTATAATAATTCAAGCTTCCCAGGAAGGACTGCATTGCCTTCAGCGATCTGGGGAACGGGAGGTTACTCAGCGAATACAGGTCCTTGGGATTAGCCTCTAGACCATCGTTCGAGATCATATGGCCTAAATAGGCGACCTTGGACATACCCCAAAAACTTTTCACGGCACTGATAGACAGGTTCCAGCGGTCGCATGTCTCCAACAATCGTTCAACCTTCTCGCATAGATCGTTCCATAACGAAGCAGGTATCAGAATGTCGTCGATGTACGACCGCCTCCCTAGAACGGATGGTCCTCTTTCCCGATCGGGTTCACCCTCTCTAAACACATCATAATTTTCAACAGGGTCCCGATCGGCCTTGATCTTGAAGTGTCCGTACAATGCGTTGTCTATCAGCCTTTGATAGATCTGGGGCGCGTTCTTCAGACCGAATGGCATACGATTCTACTCGAAAAGACCAAACGGTGTCACAAATGCGGAAATCTCACGATCAGTCATCGAAACCACCCAAAATCCACTTGCCATCTCTAGCGAACAATACCACAAGGTCTTGTCGAGGTCTTCCAACAGATCATTAATCAGCGGCATCGGGTACACCATGAGTTTAGTCGACCGATTTACCAGCCGATAGTCGATGCACAGTCTAATGTCAACGCCGTTCTTCTTGATAACAATTACGATCGGCGAGGCCCATGGCGTGGTCGACGGTCTAATAATCTTTGTGATCAACATTCCTTTAATGAGATCAGAAAGCTTTTCACGGTACTGTGGCGCCACGTGTCGACATCGCTGGGCAATCGGCTTGGCATCTCCAACGTCAATATCGCAAATCTCACCACGGGCTGCAGGTGGTAAGGCGTTGCCCTTTCCGATCAGCAGATGTCTTTTCTTCCATATGATATTCTTCAACTGCTCGATCTGGTCTGGACTGTTTAGTCTTGATCACCCACTTGTAAATCATCCATTGTAACTTCGGGCTAGTCGGCAGACACTTCAGGGAGGACTGCCACTTGGCCTTCCAGCTCCTGAATATACTGTTCCCCGCCTTCATGTATACAGACTTGTTCATCTTCTGGGGTGATATCACCTAGACCATCTGGACCGGCTGAACGCCCCTGGTCTTGATCGACGGACTGTCCTTCACTGATATCGGTCTGATTAAGAATACCGTCATGGTCCGACCTAGCAATTTCATGTTCCCCTTCTTCCGTTTCTTGCTCCGCTGTCGCCTCGTCTTGTGCTGACACCACGTTGACTGACCTTGGCTCGTCTACTTTATGGTCCACCGTTCCTGGTGACTGCGGCGCCTTTCTTCGGACCAACATCTTTTTTGGGCTGACATAACTTGGTCTTTCCACTAAAGGTGAGGTATCCTCTTCCACCGACCCATCATCGCTGCTAAGATCGGTGGTCGATTGGTACGCCAGGTTTTGCCACTCGACATACCGCCTCGACCCAATCGAGACGAACCCCATCTTCCTTGGTACCTTCCCTTCTGCTAACCACATGCCGACAATAGTGTTATTGTCCAGTGTCAGTGGCTTGTCACCTATATTTGTAACACGGACAAAATCACGTCGACCACCACTCTTTGCGAAGGTCGAGACCCACCGATCGCCCCTGGTCAACCACAACTTCCTCGAACGAAAACCTTTCTCGACCGGGGTATCGGCAGACCGACCAACTGGGATAGTGAGGTCTTGGTCCCACCGGACCAGATCGGTATACGAACCATACAGAGGTCTTCGACCATCCAACTGGACCTGGACCTCATCCGGGAGCGTAAGCACTCCATGTGACAGGTCTAGGCGAATACCAGCTGGGACCATGAAATACATTCCTAGTAAAGCGTCTTGACCAGCCAACTTGCCAACCCAAGCGCTGAAAAAGTAGACCAGCGATCCCGACAAAGTAATTTTCGCACGCGTTCTTCCCTCGGTCATATAAGAGTTTTCACCAATACCGACGCATTCTTGTCTCTGGGTATCGTCTATACGACATCCGACCTTACGAGCAAAGGCGGAGTCTATTATCGATACTTCAGCTCCAGAGTCGAACACCATCGTCGCCTTCTGGTTATTAGTCTTGCCACAGGCTTTCTCCTGCTTGAACCATTTATCAGGAGCGTGATACTTCCAGTATCCGCGGGATTCTCCAGGCAGCAAGTCCAACTGCATAACCACCTTAGTCCGGGAGTACTCATCGGTCTTCAGACTGTAGACCGGATGGTCTCGGTCGACGCAATTTGGAATAGAACGTGTATTGTCGGTCCTATCCTCCTTGCCGACATATGCATAGATGTGAATGGTAGAACGCTCGGCTCGACCCAGATTCCAACCTGGCGAGCGTTCTAGTTTAACATCTTTTCTGCGTCCGGCGGCAGCATCCCCTCGTGCATGTCCGGCACGTACCACTTGCGCATCATGTTAAAAAATTCTTCAATCTTGCAGTGACCGGCCTCGTGGATCTCTCCACATGACTTGCATACGAAGAGGTAGTGGTCCGTCGGGTGGCTGTGTCTCTCGCACTTCTTGCACACCTTCTTCTTCCAGCAGTTTGGACCATCATGTTTGCTCGACCCACAGTGGGAGCACTTCTGACGATTTCGGTCTGGATCGGACTTCTTCCGTTCCTTCCCTTCCGGTCCACCTGGTCGGACTTCGACTTGGTCTTCGGGGCAGGTCCCGCAACATAGACGTAACGATACTGGTCTTCATCCGATGACTCCTGGCTGGATGGACTTCCACTTTCCCCTTCTGACCCCGTGCTGTCATCAGCTACAATTGCCTTGACCGCTCGGGTCGGTCTGGTCCAAGGTCTCTTGACCGGATCGGTCTGGGTCTTGGATCGATAGCGACCTGATCCACCAGCGGTCTTCGCTCTCATACTACGCGACTGTTGTAACGTCCGCAGGGTCTGTTCGACTTCGCCCGAATCCTTAAGACGCAGTAGAGTGAGCTGGTCCGCCAGTTCTTGATCGTCAAGGGTACTAATATAGTGACCCACATGTTCTAAGGCGGCACCGTTCGGCGGGTTATTCTCTTTGATTGTTATGCCGGCGCGAAGTGCAGCCACGTTCAACCGATGCAAATACTCGATCGGTGTTTCGTGGGCCCGCTTCTGCATATGGTGGTACTTACGGGAGCTTGAAAATCCGGAGTTACAATATTGACCTTCAAACTCCGCACATAACAGGTCCCAGTCAGACCGAACGCCCCGACCCAACTGTTGAATCCAGTTCTCAGCCGGTCCTTTTAACAAATCCCTGAAGATTAAACAACGTTCGCTTTTTGGGGTCTGGTATCGCAGAAACGCAGACTTGACCCGACTGAACCAAGACCGGGCCTGGTCTTTATCAGTATCCTTGCCGGTGAAGTCCTTGAGGTCGGTCGTCGCGGCCATACGGATGCGCGGAATCGCAGCAGATCCAAAGTCGTAGGCAGTAGTGGAGGCTAGGTTAGCCTTGCGCACCTTGCCTGCGCCTGTACCATCTGACCCACCATGGTCGTCAAGACCGCCGACCGACTCCATATCACAGTCACTTGTCTTGCTTGGTCTACGCGGTCTTGCCGGTTGCGGCTTGTGCCTTCCCTTGCCGGTTGGGTTTTCACCTCTAATAGGCTTATCCATAGATGTTACCGATTCCATATCCACATCTTTGCAAACATTGACACCTTGACAGGTTGACCGGTCTTGGACATGTGGGCGCATAGGTGGTCTAACCCGTTCTTCCATGAAACGTTGCATCATCGTCTCAAAAATGGCTTGGACGTTGGCTGGCGTCATGGGCAACGTGTTGATACCCTCCTTTTGCGGAACTGAGGCCTGTGGGGCTTGCTGGAGCCCCGACTGGCAAACAGCCCCTTGCTGCCGCATGTCCCTTTTTTGTTCAGACCGGGCATAGTCCACCCCCATGGTCATCCGCTCGACACCGGTCTCCAACTCTGATGAGCTGTTAGAAGCCGGTGGAGACTGGTAGATCGATTCATCATCGGAACCAATGTCAACAAGCTCTGTGGAGGCTTCGGCGACCTTCATTGCCGTGGTGGGAGTTGGGCGGCGAACCGCCCCCACCAGTGGCACCAAACGGTCGTGGAGGTCCGACATCGACGCTTCCAGTCTCCAAGCATCAAATTCAAACAATTTATTGTCACCGGCGGGGTTCTGCATTTTAATGCCAACCTCCTCCAACATCGCCACCAAATTCTTGACGAGCAGTAATGGTCGATAACTCTGGATCGGCTCGGTAGTGGGACCGAGAAGACAGCCGGGATATGGAGGTCCACCACCCGAAAGACCTGGTTTTGGCGAACAAATCGCTTCAATTAAAAAACCTAATACATCTTGTCCAGGTCTTGTTCGGTGATAGCCTCATCCCCGTCCTTCGACTTTTCTTCGAAGTCTTCTTCGTCGGGTGGCATTCCCAGCCCTTTTCTGGGCACCTTGGGTACCTTGGGGACTTTAGGGAGGTAGACCGGATCGTTCCAGTCAGCCTCCAAGTAATTTTCATCTTCTAGTTTTCCATCAGTTTTTTCATTCATACACATAGGATCAGGACCAAGGTCCTGATCCTTTCCGGAGCTATAGCAAGACCTGCTATAGTCCCGATCGGCTCCGGTGGTAGCCTTTTGGGGAGGAAAAACTTATTAATCCCGATCTGGTCCTCCGCCAGGCCATATCGTACATCGCCATCTTTATCAACAACGAGAACGTAAGGCGATAGCCTTTCCTTACGTCCTCTCCAGAACGACTCCATATTCAAATCATTCAAATCTTCGAATCCAATTTTTGATGGATATCAGCACGGTGATATCCACGATCACCAAGTGATCCGGGCACTCGCAGCATTGTGGTGGAGTCAAGTTCGAAATCGAAAACATTAGCATCGATAACCTGACTACCACCATCGCGCCCAGCCTTCCAACTTTCGGAAGGGGTACTCCGCGGACCACCACTCGAGATCTGGTCCGATCGTCCGCTGCGCGCAGAGGACCGGTCGTCATCAGAACCCACTTGGTCCGATTTTTTTAGTGTCCATCTCACCTTGTGTACCCGATGGAATGGGCTAGTTACACACTCGGTGGATCGGGATCGCAGATTGGATC
>JAPDHQ010003576.1:0-15903 GCA_026184515.1 Peronosclerospora sorghi | reverse complement strand
ATTTTATCTTCGGTTTTCCGAAGGATAAGGCCGGGAACACCGGCATATTGGTCTTTGTAGACCGTTTGAGCAAGATGGCTCACCTGGCGGCGGTGCCAGAGTCCATAGATGGACAAGGAACAGCGAAAGTGTTCCTAGACCGTGTCTTTCGACAGCATGGTCTACCCGATTCCGTTGTGTCGGATCGGGATCCCCGTTTTACGGGACAATTCTGGGGAGCGTTGTTTAAGGTGTTAGGCACCAAGCTCCTCATGTCCATTGCGGATCATCCGCAGACGGACGGTCAGACGGAACGCGTTAATCGCGTTGTGGAGGATATTCTCCGGAGTTTATGTCCGGATTCTCCAAAGAGTTGGAGTGAGATGCTCCCGATTGTTGAATTTGCTATCAACAATTCGGTACATGCATCTACGGGGTTTACCCCGTTTTACGTGAACGGATTGGTGAATCCGAGGGTTCCGTTGACGCCACGTGTGTGTGGCCCAGGGATTGAGGAGGGAGGATTCCTCGATGTCAGCCCTGTATCTGTGCGAAAGCACATCAATAAGTTTTTATCGACGCGCCTTATTGTCTTACGACACGTCTGCGATGCCATGGCGGAAAGCCAAGACAAGCAGAAGGAGAAAGCTGAACGAAAGGGGCGGCGTAACAAAAAGGTATACAAAGTAGGAGACAGTGTTTTATTAAACGCTAAAAATCTTCCTACACATGCAGTTTAAAATGTGTTGCGCAATAAACTGCGCCCCAGTTTTGTGGGCCCCTTTAAGGTGTTAGCCCGAAAGGGCTTGTCGTACACCTTAGACATCCCGAAGGCGATGCGTACGCATCCAACCTTTTATGTGGGTATGCTTAAGCCATACCAGAACCCGGAGGCGGGTCCCCTCGCGGAGGAGGGTGAGAAACCGGATAGCCGAAAGGCGCAACAGGTCGGAACATCTCCGACAGGGTTGATATACGACCCTGAAGCTCCGCAACGATATTTTCGAGAGAAGCAAGCCGCTCCTCGAGGCGTTCATTCGCACTCCCCTCGTTGCGGAGTTCCTCCTGAGCATCTTGGATGCGAAGGCTGTGCCGATCACAGCGCTCGTGGAAGTCATGCCGCAAGAGCGCGACCCCCTCCTCCAGTGCTCGATACGGAGGGTACGCCACATTATCATGTGGAACGCCTGATGTCACGACGCCATCACCGGGGTGAGACCCAGTACCTGGTGAAGTGGAAAGGGTATCCACATTCCCAGAACTCGTGGGAGTACGAGACTCCCCTGCGGCAGGATTGCCGTGACGTCGTTGACGCTTTCGAGCGGGAGAATCCCACTGAGAGTCAACGACCAAAGGGGCTGAAGAAGCCCCTTCACTCCCAATAGCTGGGAGTTCGCCGGAGGAAGATGCTGTGCTTGCATTGCTCTCCGGCACCACATCAAGAGCAGAGCGCGTATAATATGAGGCAGGCAATTGCCCTTGCGCTTTGGCCTGAGCATAGGCCAAGCGTAGAGCTCTCTCTACCCGAACGTCGTGTTCGGAAAAGCTGTTGTACAGCGCATCGAAACTGGGGAGGTGTTTCTCCCTTTCCGCCCAGGCGCGGAACGCCTGTTCTGCGTCTTCGACGCTTTCGTCCCTCAGGAGAACAAGGGGAATCTCGCGGAGAACATCCACGAGGGCACCGCGCGCCTGTTTCCCGAGGCGCGTCCGGTAGGCCTTAACGGAATAATGTTTGGGCGTTAGTAGTCGGGCCCGGAGTTGGTTACGATGCGCAATTTCACGCGAGAGTATAGCCGCTGGTCCAGGGCTATAAGAGGCTAAGCCCCTCTTGACCGCGTTCTTAGCCCTCTTTTGAGGGTCGCGAGGTCCCTTACGTGCCCGTCCGGCACGTCGGGCCTCTTGAACCAAGGACGGTTCATTGGTGGTGGTTGCCTGTGGCAACCTGGAGGTATCACCCCTAGCGGGTAACGGTGGCGCACGAGTTATTGCGTTCTCCCCACGTGTGGGGAATGGGTTGGATGACTGATAGCGCCGTTCGGCGCTATCAACATGGCCAGCCGTTGGGGAGAGCTCCCCAAAGGCGTCCACTTCCGAGCCGTCGGAATAGTTTGCGTCCATAGCACCGCTGAGGGTGTACAATGGACAGCCATATGTACTGGCGTTGGAGTTCTCCAACAAAATTTTGTTTATTGCGTAAGCAATAGTCTTGATGGGGTAGGATGTAACGGGGTTACATTCGGGTAACACTGAGTGTTGGTGTACATTGGTACACCACGGTTGAGGCCAGTATTGGCCGGGTTGAAAGGTTTCGAACCTTTGGTTATTTTAACCAATCAGGGCATGGGCCCTTGGTGTGGTGGTGTCAGCCATCCACGTGTCAGTACACAGGTGTGTACACAACATTTTAGCTAGGTATGAATTAGGAATATTCTACTTAGTGTTACATATAGTCTATATTAGTTTAAATAATTACATATTAAATATATATTCAGTTTACTTTCCACTCCGTAGTACAGACGCACGACCTCGACCGGTCGTGCGTGTAGTGAGTGCCGTAGCGTAAGGGGAGCCCTCCCCTTAGCTACACCCTTTGTAAGGGAGCCTTGCCGTTAAGGCACTAGTACAGGCTAGAGTAAACTAACCCGGGAATCTTGGCCCCGAGTAGGAGAGCTCTCTCCTACTAAGCCCTTAATAAGGGCGTATCGGCTAAGTAGCGGCGAACGCCGCTTTAAGGAAAGCCTTCCTCTGTGCGCTAGCCGCACCGTGTGTATACGCACCGGCTAAAAGAAGACTCTCTCAGAAGGTGCACTGGTGGCAGGAATGGAGAGGATGGCTTGGCCACCACTGGAAACTGTTAATGGTGTACTTTCCACCAGCCTAAGGACAAGTGCTTGGGTGGGCAGCCTTCTGAGTGCAGTATGCCTTCATCTACTGATCCAAAGCACTACGGACATGGATGGCATGGTCTTGATCATACCACCAGGCAAACAGCTCATCCTTTATGGTGTCGTAAAGCGGACTTTTTATTAGGCTAAAATAGGGCCTAATGTGGGACATTTTATTACGCCCATAGGGGGCCTATATTATGACTAATATTAGGACCTAAATTAGGGGCCTGATAGTGGACGCAGATAGTGGATACAGTAGTACATAATTAGGTACCGCCATGTGTACCACGGTGGGTACAGTATTACGTACCACCGTGGTGTACATAGACATGATATAGAAGGGACACGGAAGATGTGCTGATTACTTACAGGTACGCGGCGAACACCAGCGAACAAACAAGGAACAAGCGGAAAAATCAGGTCGACTGATGGACGGAAGGCGTTCCGAATGGACGATGCGGATTGGTTGAAAGTAGGAACAGGGTAGATCTAAGGGTTTAATTGCTAATAAGTTATCCTTTTGCGTACGATCGCGCTGATCGTTTTTTGAGAAGGCACCTTTGCGCCCCCACCTTATGAAACCTCTACGTCCCGGGCGGGAGCACTAAGTGCGTTTTTGGCCCACCGGTTGGCGTAGAGTGTGAGAACTCACCCCGCAACTCCGCCCGCAGTGTCTGCGGTTCTTCGTTTAAAGGTTTTTGGTTTTGGGAACGTGATCGAGCAGTGCTCTCACCCCTTTTCCTCATATAGTCTAGGCTAGGAGCGCATTGATTTGGGCGTTTCTTAGCTGTTTGACGGCTTAGAGGCTCCGTGATCAGGCAGTGAAGACTTCCGCTGCCTGATCAAGTACCCCCCCTACCGATCAACACCTGATCGACACTTTTGCGAATCGTGATCGTGATCGCTGATCGCAAATCGCGCCAACTGCTACTTGAACGACTTCCGGTGCTTGATCAAGTCTGATCAAGGTATATTACGACTGGGCAGCAGTTTTTAGCCACTGATCGAGCCTTTCAGTACCAGATCGCACTTGCGATCAAGACACCTGATCGCATCTGCGATCAAGACAGAATATTGTTGATCGACGGTTATTAACGTCAGCCAAATCCTGATCAAGCCTGATTACCACTGATCTACATCGTTTCAGCGCCTGATCGCGTCGGACTGCCGCCTGATCGCACTTGCGATCAAGACGGAATATTGCTGATCGTCGGTTATTAGCATCGGCCCAAACTTGATCAAGCCTGATCGCGGCTAATTGACGTGGTTTAAGCACCTGATCGCACGTGATCACACCTGATCGCATCGGTTGTATCGTCACAAGTTAGTTAATTCAATCTTGCACCAAGAATTCGCTGTGCGCTGTCCCCGCCACCTGAGGAGCAAACCACGCCTAGCCGTCGGGTACACAAGGTGAGCAAGAACACAAGCAGTCGAAGACATCCGGAGGACCTCCTTCGTTAGTCGGCAGTCTGGGCGCCGTGGTACCGCCTGATAAAGTCTCAAAAACTTCGATCAGCCGCTCCACCACAATGTTCTTGGTCTGTTGTCCACTGTCAGTTATACTCCTCCTTTATGTACTCCTGGTACACCTCATATTTTTAAGTTCCAGATAGAAAAGCTCCTGAATGGACAACAAGCTGTAACCATGCCCCAAATTCCTGTGGTGAGAAGTAGGCCAGTTTTGCTGGAACCATCTTAAGTTGAATCTGGGATCCAGGATAGTGGCAAAGTAATTTTCCTCCAGATTCAAGGCCATTTGATGGTACTTCTGGATTTTCTCCAGCATTTTCTTGGCCACAGGCTGAAACTGGGCAGCATCTGTAACAGGGTTACATGGAGTTACGTTGGTGTACGTGAATACACAACGGTTCAGGTCAGGTATTGACCGGTCCGAAAGGTTTGGACCTATTGCCTTTTAACCAATCACGGCGAGAGCCCTTAGGGAAGTTGGTACACAGGTGGTGTACATTACATTTCGGCTAGGTACGAATTGAGTAAGTTCTACTTAGTATTACATATAGTTTACATTAGTTTAATTAATTTAGGCTAATTACATATTAAATATAAATCAGTTTACAAACACACTAATGACTGCTAGGCGCACGACCCAGAGGGGCCGCGCGCGCAGTGAGTGTTAAAGCAAAAGGGAGTACCTCCCTTAGCTTTTCCGTTTCTAAGGGAAGCCTTGTAACAAGGCGTTAGTATTTACTAACAGTAAACTCAGGGAATCTTGGCCCCGAGTGAGAGAGCGATTTCTCGCTGAGCCCTTATATAAGGGCGTATCGGCTAATTAGCGGCGTATCACCGCTTAAGGAAAGTCTTCCTCTGTGCGCTAGCCGCACAGTGCGTGTACGCACCTGCTACATCTGGTAGTACTAGTAGTCAATCCAACACCTGTGTTGGTAGACGGCATCCTCTGCAAAGGATGAGCCAGGAATATTGGGGTAAGCTGACCCCCGTCCAACAAGAAGCCTTTAGAAGGATGTTATCCATCCTGGGTGAGGATGGGATGAAGCTCCTCGTGGAGCAGGGCCTTAATGCCGTGCGAGAGAGGGTTAACGCCCTCATCGCCCATGAGGCGAATTTTCGTGGGAGTCCCTCCACGTCTACGGGGTGCGCCCTCCGTTGTCCTTTAAGATAAAGGAATTCACTGGTGAAAAGGGTGATAACCTTTATGTGTGGCTTCGAGAGGTCGAAACGGCCTTCGCCACAGCGAATGTGATCGAGGATCACTTGCAAGTGGGACTTGCACTGACCCATCTTACGGGCAGAGACCGTACATGGGCGTTTACGTGTCCGGATTCGGTCACGAACGTGTTCCCGACCTGGGAAGGCGTTAAGCGAAAGCTTATGGACATGTACGCTACGACTGATCTGGTTTTCCAGAATCAGCTTGCGTTTTTGAGGTGCCGTCAGGGCACTAGGGACTTGAAGACATACATCCAATAGCTGAAGACCCTGTTGGCAGGGATGTACGCGAAATCGTATTCGGACGATTTGTCCATTCCCGTGTTCATGGGTGGCCTGAAAGAAGGTCCAGTACGTTCGGAGCTCTTCCGATGCCGACCCCAATCCCTGAGGGAGGCATTTAAAATGGTGTTTAACGCCGAAAGGAACTTTCGTTCCGCTAAGGTGGGTCCTGAACCCATGCACCTTAGCCAGGTCGAAGCGGAAGAGAAACCTCCCGCTAGGAGTCACTCTGACTCCTCCCCGCAGGGCTTCGAATCGAAGCTCCTTGCAATTTTGCAGCGGCATGGGCCGCTAAGATGCTTCCTGTGTGGAATAAAGGATCATCTGCGGAACAGATGTACGAAAAATCCCCAGCGAGACACTCGCTATAAGGGGCCGAGGGCGAGTAAAAGCCCCTCGCTCAATCCGTCGGGAAACGACGGCTCCCAGTAGGTGCGGGGCGCCCTACTGGGGGATCCCTCAGTGCTGTTAAACCCCAGAGTAGGGGAAGACAGCACAAAGCCCCGAGGGAAACGGTGCTTTCTAGCACCGAGTTGGTGTACCAGCCAGATTTGCTGGTAGTCCTTGCGGACGTGAAAGGCTTTATAAGCCTTGGAGAGTCTTGATAGACTCTGGAGCGTCTGACAATTATGTCAGACGGGCTTCTGTGAAGAAGAGTCGACTGTATGCCGAGGCCCTAGAGCCACGTTCTCGTGACGTTGTCACGGTCCGTCTTGCGACGGGCGTACAGGTTTCTGTACCCAATGTCTCGATTGACCTTAAGCTGAAGTTTGCAGACTTCGACAGCTTAGAACGTTGCCTAGTCCTGGATTGGGACTCGAGGTATGACCTCATTCTGGGCATGAAGTGGCTGGAACGCCACGAGCCATCGATAGACTGGAAGGCTAAGTCCATTGGATCAACGCACCCGCGATCGGGTGAAGCATTGGCGAGTCATGAACCCACCTTTGCTCGATTTCAAAAGCTATTCTGGCGTGAGATGTTCCAGAGATTGGGATGTATGAGATGATCAGTCTTAATGAGGTCAAGGAAGTGTTCCTTGACGAGGAGGATCCGGCGGTTAATTCCACGCCGAGATAGGCGAGACTGGTGAGTCGCCAGTGGTAGAGGTGGATTCCTCTGAGGATAAGCGCGAGGCGCTTCCTAGAGAAGAGACACGAGGTTTGTCTCTTCTGTAGGTCGGGGTTTCCTACCACGACGTGTTCGGCGAGAAATTTGCGACACCAGTGGTAGGGGTAGAGACTCATGTGGTTAAGCGCGAGGCGATTCCAAGCGAAGAGACCCGTAGTTCGTCTCTTTTGCACGTCGGAATTGATTATGATCACGCCTTATTAGGTGAGACCGGCGAGGCCCCGGTGGTAGAGGTAAAGACCTCTGTGGATAGGCGCGATGCTCTTCCAATAGATGGGGAAATTGACTCCCCCCATCTGGGTCCCGGGATGAGTCCCGAGGCCAGTAGTCAGCAGTCCTATCGGATGCTGAATAGCGTGACAGGTGTTGTCACGGAAGGCGTAAGCCTGGAACGGTTGCCTGGGGTAGGCGAACTGTTGTCGTTGGAGGATATGTCCTTCAACGAGTTTGATACTGCTGTAAAAGCAGGTGAAATCGACGAGATCGTCGTGTTGCGTCCGGAAGAGGAGTTGAACTCATCATCCACGATGGACGAGTCAGTTTTGGTGAAAACCAAACAGGCATTGAATGCCCGAAGCGGCCTCAACATCTTTGCGGATCCTGAGGACCCCTACCATTCCTTATTGAAGCAATTCGGAGATGTCATTAGTGACAACCCGACGATGGGGTTACCACCGGATCGGGGAGTCCGACATGAAATCGATTTGGTTACTGGAACCAAATACTGCGTCACTAGGCAGTGGTCTCTCCCCAAGGAGCAATGCGACGTCATCGACGCATTCTTCAAGGGGAAAGAAGAGGCATGGATGGTACGGGAGAGCAAGTCTCCTCACTCATCTCTCACCTTTTGTGTTCGTAAACCGAACGGAAAGTGGCGCATTGTACATGCGTACAACAAGATGAATGCAGCTACTGTGCCCATTCAGACTCCGATTCCTCGGAAGGATGTCCTCCAGAACAATATGGCGGGCTGTACTGTGTACAGTACCTTAGATCTGGTGGACGGGTATTATCAGGTACTCATGCGAGCATCCGATATTCCGCTGACAGCGGTTAGCACGCCTAGTGGCATGCGGTGGGAGTGGATTGTTATGCCACAAGGGCTTTCAAATGCACCAGCGACTTTCAATCGCTTGGTGACTCAACTCTTCCGCCCTCATAGGAAGTACGCTCAGACGTACTTCGACGATATATTCGTCCATAGTCGTGCGGAAGGCGACTCATCTGATGTTCAGACGCACCTTATACACCTTCGAGCAGTTCTCGAATGTATGCGAGAGCATAAGTTATATGCAAACGCATCCAAGTGTATCTTTGGTGCTGAGGAAATTCCTTTCCTAGGATGCTTCATCGGTAAGGATGGAGTGCGGGCGGATCCCGCGAAGGTGAAAGCCATTGTGGAGTGGCCTTAGCCTGTAAATCTTAGAGATTTACGGAAGTGGCTAGGATTAGCCAACTATCGTCACAAGTACAGCGAGAACTACGCTGAAATGGCGAAGCCATTGACCGACCTTCTTAAGAAGGCTATTGATTGGTGTTGGGAAACTAAACACCAAAACGCTTTTGAAGCGGTTAAGGGGAGCTTGTTAAAAGATCCCGTTCTTGCTCTCCCAGACTCTGAGAAACCATTTAGTGGCGTCTGCGACACCTCCGATTTCGAAATCGGATGTGCTTTGTTACAAGCAGACGATGCAGGAAGGCAACGCGTAATTGCGTTTGAGTCGAGGCAGCTTAAAGCTGCAGAACGGAGTTATCCCGTTCATGACAAGGATCTACTTGCAATGAAGTATGCCCTTGTCAAATTTAGGGTTAACCTACTCGGCTCAAAGACGTTCGTGGTTTATACTGACCACGCGTCCTTACGGACAGCGACAAAGTCGCCTCATCTCTCGCAACGGATGGCCCGTTGGCTCTCCTTCTTTGCGGAGTACAACTTTGAGGTTAAGTATAAACCCGGCAAGCAAAACGTGATTGCAGACGCGTTGTCCCGTCGTCCCGATTATGAGCTCGCTCACGCGATATTCGTCACCACGTCTGTGGTGGATCACATACGCCAGGAGTATGAGAAAGACCCACAATGTACGGCGATTATCCGCGCGTTAGGTGAAAAGGGTCTTGGCTCGTCTGAGCCAACCCTGTCAAGTCGAGCTAGAGCTCGGTTACACCGTTACAGTTACTGTGAAGGTTTGCTATATTATAGCACGAGCGCGGAGGACACTCCGCGGGTGGTAGTTCCTCATGATGAGGAATTTAAGTATAGAGTCCTCTTTGAGGCACATGACGCCCTTACCGGGGGTCATTTTGGTCGGGATAAGACCTACAGCGCTTTAAGCGCTTTGTATTGGTGGCCCAACATGTATAAGTGGGTCGGTGCGTATATACGCACCTGTGAGACGTGTCAGAGGGTTAAACCCTCTGCAAGTTCATCTGTGCCTTTGGCGAGCTTATCGGTTCTAACGGAGTGTTGGAAATCCATTAGCATGGATTTTATCTTCGGTTTTCCGAAGGATAAGGCCGGGAACACCGGCATATTGGTCTTTGTAGACCGTTTGAGCAAGATGGCTCACCTGGCGGCGGTGCCAGAGTCCATAGATGGACAAGGAACAGCGAAAGTGTTCCTAGACCGTGTCTTTCGACAGCATGGTCTACCCGATTCCGTTGTGTCGGATCGGGATCCCCGTTTTACGGGACAATTCTGGGGAGCGTTGTTTAAGGTGTTAGGCACCAAGCTCCTCATGTCCATTGCGGATCATCCGCAGACGGACGGTCAGACGGAACGCGTTAATCGCGTTGTGGAGGATATTCTCCGGAGTTTATGTCCGGATTCTCCAAAGAGTTGGAGTGAGATGCTCCCGATTGTTGAATTTGCTATCAACAATTCGGTACATGCATCTACGGGGTTTACCCCGTTTTACGTGAACGGATTGGTGAATCCGAGGGTTCCGTTGACGCCACGTGTGTGTGGCCCAGGGATTGAGGAGGGAGGATTCCTCGATGTCAGCCCTGTATCTGTGCGAAAGCACATCAATAAGTTTTTATCGACGCGCCTTATTGTCTTACGACACGTCTGCGATGCCATGGCGGAAAGCCAAGACAAGCAGAAGGAGAAAGCTGAACGAAAGGGGCGGCGTAACAAAAAGGTATACAAAGTAGGAGACAGTGTTTTATTAAACGCTAAAAATCTTCCTACACATGCAGTTTAAAATGTGTTGCGCAATAAACTGCGCCCCAGTTTTGTGGGCCCCTTTAAGGTGTTAGCCCGAAAGGGCTTGTCGTACACCTTAGACATCCCGAAGGCGATGCGTACGCATCCAACCTTTTATGTGGGTATGCTTAAGCCATACCAGAACCCGGAGGCGGGTCCCCTCGCGGAGGAGGGTGAGAAACCGGATAGCCGAAAGGCGCAACAGGTCGGAACATCTCCGACAGGGTTGATATACGACCCTGAAGCTCCGCAACGATATTTTCGAGAGAAGCAAGCCGCTCCTCGAGGCGTTCATTCGCACTCCCCTCGTTGCGGAGTTCCTCCTGAGCATCTTGGATGCGAAGGCTGTGCCGATCACAGCGCTCGTGGAAGTCATGCCGCAAGAGCGCGACCCCCTCCTCCAGTGCTCGATACGGAGGGTACGCCACATTATCATGTGGAACGCCTGATGTCACGACGCCATCACCGGGGTGAGACCCAGTACCTGGTGAAGTGGAAAGGGTATCCACATTCCCAGAACTCGTGGGAGTACGAGACTCCCCTGCGGCAGGATTGCCGTGACGTCGTTGACGCTTTCGAGCGGGAGAATCCCACTGAGAGTCAACGACCAAAGGGGCTGAAGAAGCCCCTTCACTCCCAATAGCTGGGAGTTCGCCGGAGGAAGATGCTGTGCTTGCATTGCTCTCCGGCACCACATCAAGAGCAGAGCGCGTATAATATGAGGCAGGCAATTGCCCTTGCGCTTTGGCCTGAGCATAGGCCAAGCGTAGAGCTCTCTCTACCCGAACGTCGTGTTCGGAAAAGCTGTTGTACAGCGCATCGAAACTGGGGAGGTGTTTCTCCCTTTCCGCCCAGGCGCGGAACGCCTGTTCTGCGTCTTCGACGCTTTCGTCCCTCAGGAGAACAAGGGGAATCTCGCGGAGAACATCCACGAGGGCACCGCGCGCCTGTTTCCCGAGGCGCGTCCGGTAGGCCTTAACGGAATAATGTTTGGGCGTTAGTAGTCGGGCCCGGAGTTGGTTACGATGCGCAATTTCACGCGAGAGTATAGCCGCTGGTCCAGGGCTATAAGAGGCTAAGCCCCTCTTGACCGCGTTCTTAGCCCTCTTTTGAGGGTCGCGAGGTCCCTTACGTGCCCGTCCGGCACGTCGGGCCTCTTGAACCAAGGACGGTTCATTGGTGGTGGTTGCCTGTGGCAACCTGGAGGTATCACCCCTAGCGGGTAACGGTGGCGCACGAGTTATTGCGTTCTCCCCACGTGTGGGGAATGGGTTGGATGACTGATAGCGCCGTTCGGCGCTATCAACATGGCCAGCCGTTGGGGAGAGCTCCCCAAAGGCGTCCACTTCCGAGCCGTCGGAATAGTTTGCGTCCATAGCACCGCTGAGGGTGTACAATGGACAGCCATATGTACTGGCGTTGGAGTTCTCCAACAAAATTTTGTTTATTGCGTAAGCAATAGTCTTGATGGGGTAGGATGTAACGGGGTTACATTCGGGTAACACTGAGTGTTGGTGTACATTGGTACACCACGGTTGAGGCCAGTATTGGCCGGGTTGAAAGGTTTCGAACCTTTGGTTATTTTAACCAATCAGGGCATGGGCCCTTGGTGTGGTGGTGTCAGCCATCCACGTGTCAGTACACAGGTGTGTACACAACATTTTAGCTAGGTATGAATTAGGAATATTCTACTTAGTGTTACATATAGTCTATATTAGTTTAAATAATTACATATTAAATATATATTCAGTTTACTTTCCACTCCGTAGTACAGACGCACGACCTCGACCGGTCGTGCGTGTAGTGAGTGCCGTAGCGTAAGGGGAGCCCTCCCCTTAGCTACACCCTTTGTAAGGGAGCCTTGCCGTTAAGGCACTAGTACAGGCTAGAGTAAACTAACCCGGGAATCTTGGCCCCGAGTAGGAGAGCTCTCTCCTACTAAGCCCTTAATAAGGGCGTATCGGCTAAGTAGCGGCGAACGCCGCTTTAAGGAAAGCCTTCCTCTGTGCGCTAGCCGCACCGTGTGTATACGCACCGGCTAAAAGAAGACTCTCTCAGAAGGTGCACTGGTGGCAGGAATGGAGAGGATGGCTTGGCCACCACTGGAAACTGTTAATGGTGTACTTTCCACCAGCCTAAGGACAAGTGCTTGGGTGGGCAGCCTTCTGAGTGCAGTATGCCTTCATCTACTGATCCAAAGCACTACGGACATGGATGGCATGGTCTTGATCATACCACCAGGCAAACAGCTCATCCTTTATGGTGTCGTAAAGCGGACTTTTTATTAGGCTAAAATAGGGCCTAATGTGGGACATTTTATTACGCCCATAGGGGGCCTATATTATGACTAATATTAGGACCTAAATTAGGGGCCTGATAGTGGACGCAGATAGTGGATACAGTAGTACATAATTAGGTACCGCCATGTGTACCACGGTGGGTACAGTATTACGTACCACCGTGGTGTACATAGACATGATATAGAAGGGACACGGAAGATGTGCTGATTACTTACAGGTACGCGGCGAACACCAGCGAACAAACAAGGAACAAGCGGAAAAATCAGGTCGACTGATGGACGGAAGGCGTTCCGAATGGACGATGCGGATTGGTTGAAAGTAGGAACAGGGTAGATCTAAGGGTTTAATTGCTAATAAGTTATCCTTTTGCGTACGATCGCGCTGATCGTTTTTTGAGAAGGCACCTTTGCGCCCCCACCTTATGAAACCTCTACGTCCCGGGCGGGAGCACTAAGTGCGTTTTTGGCCCACCGGTTGGCGTAGAGTGTGAGAACTCACCCCGCAACTCCGCCCGCAGTGTCTGCGGTTCTTCGTTTAAAGGTTTTTGGTTTTGGGAACGTGATCGAGCAGTGCTCTCACCCCTTTTCCTCATATAGTCTAGGCTAGGAGCGCATTGATTTGGGCGTTTCTTAGCTGTTTGACGGCTTAGAGGCTCCGTGATCAGGCAGTGAAGACTTCCGCTGCCTGATCAAGTACCCCCCCTACCGATCAACACCTGATCGACACTTTTGCGAATCGTGATCGTGATCGCTGATCGCAAATCGCGCCAACTGCTACTTGAACGACTTCCGGTGCTTGATCAAGTCTGATCAAGGTATATTACGACTGGGCAGCAGTTTTTAGCCACTGATCGAGCCTTTCAGTACCAGATCGCACTTGCGATCAAGACACCTGATCGCATCTGCGATCAAGACAGAATATTGTTGATCGACGGTTATTAACGTCAGCCAAATCCTGATCAAGCCTGATTACCACTGATCTACATCGTTTCAGCGCCTGATCGCGTCGGACTGCCGCCTGATCGCACTTGCGATCAAGACGGAATATTGCTGATCGTCGGTTATTAGCATCGGCCCAAACTTGATCAAGCCTGATCGCGGCTAATTGACGTGGTTTAAGCACCTGATCGCACGTGATCACACCTGATCGCATCGGTTGTATCGTCACAAGTTAGTTAATTCAATCTTGCACCAAGAATTCGCTGTGCGCTGTCCCCGCCACCTGAGGAGCAAACCACGCCTAGCCGTCGGGTACACAAGGTGAGCAAGAACACAAGCAGTCGAAGACATCCGGAGGACCTCCTTCGTTAGTCGGCAGTCTGGGCGCCGTGGTACCGCCTGATAAAGTCTCAAAAACTTCGATCAGCCGCTCCACCACAATGTTCTTGGTCTGTTGTCCACTGTCAGTTATACTCCTCCTTTATGTACTCCTGGTACACCTCATATTTTTAAGTTCCAGATAGAAAAGCTCCTGAATGGACAACAAGCTGTAACCATGCCCCAAATTCCTGTGGTGAGAAGTAGGCCAGTTTTGCTGGAACCATCTTAAGTTGAATCTGGGATCCAGGATAGTGGCAAAGTAATTTTCCTCCAGATTCAAGGCCATTTGATGGTACTTCTGGATTTTCTCCAGCATTTTCTTGGCCACAGGCTGAAACTGGGCAGCATCTGTAACAGGGTTACATGGAGTTACGTTGGTGTACGTGAATACACAACGGTTCAGGTCAGGTATTGACCGGTCCGAAAGGTTTGGACCTATTGCCTTTTAACCAATCACGGCGAGAGCCCTTAGGGAAGTTGGTACACAGGTGGTGTACATTACATTTCGGCTAGGTACGAATTGAGTAAGTTCTACTTAGTATTACATATAGTTTACATTAGTTTAATTAATTTAGGCTAATTACATATTAAATATAAATCAGTTTACAAACACACTAATGACTGCTAGGCGCACGACCCAGAGGGGCCGCGCGCGCAGTGAGTGTTAAAGCAAAAGGGAGTACCTCCCTTAGCTTTTCCGTTTCTAAGGGAAGCCTTGTAACAAGGCGTTAGTATTTACTAACAGTAAACTCAGGGAATCTTGGCCCCGAGTGAGAGAGCGATTTCTCGCTGAGCCCTTATATAAGGGCGTATCGGCTAATTAGCGGCGTATCACCGCTTAAGGAAAGTCTTCCTCTGTGCGCTAGCCGCACAGTGCGTGTACGCACCTGCTACATCTGGTAGTACTAGTAGTCAATCCAACACCTGTGTTGGTAGACGGCATCCTCTGCAAAGGATGAGCCAGGAATATTGGGGTAAGCTGACCCCCGTCCAACAAGAAGCCTTTAGAAGGATGTTATCCATCCTGGGTGAGGATGGGATGAAGCTCCTCGTGGAGCAGGGCCTTAATGCCGTGCGAGAGAGGGTTAACGCCCTCATCGCCCATGAGGCGAATTTTCGTGGGAGTCCCTCCACGTCTACGGGGTGCGCCCTCCGTTGTCCTTTAAGATAAAGGAATTCACTGGTGAAAAGGGTGATAACCTTTATGTGTGGCTTCGAGAGGTCGAAACGGCCTTCGCCACAGCGAATGTGATCGAGGATCACTTGCAAGTGGGACTTGCACTGACCCATCTTACGGGCAGAGACCGTACATGGGCGTTTACGTGTCCGGATTCGGTCACGAACGTGTTCCCGACCTGGGAAGGCGTTAAGCGAAAGCTTATGGACATGTACGCTACGACTGATCTGGTTTTCCAGAATCAGCTTGCGTTTTTGAGGTGCCGTCAGGGCACTAGGGACTTGAAGACATACATCCAATAGCTGAAGACCCTGTTGGCAGGGATGTACGCGAAATCGTATTCGGACGATTTGTCCATTCCCGTGTTCATGGGTGGCCTGAAAGAAGGTCCAGTACGTTCGGAGCTCTTCCGATGCCGACCCCAATCCCTGAGGGAGGCATTTAAAATGGTGTTTAACGCCGAAAGGAACTTTCGTTCCGCTAAGGTGGGTCCTGAACCCATGCACCTTAGCCAGGTCGAAGCGGAAGAGAAACCTCCCGCTAGGAGTCACTCTGACTCCTCCCCGCAGGGCTTCGAATCGAAGCTCCTTGCAATTTTGCAGCGGCATGGGCCGCTAAGATGCTTCCTGTGTGGAATAAAGGATCATCTGCGGAACAGATGTACGAAAAATCCCCAGCGAGACACTCGCTATAAGGGGCCGAGGGCGAGTAAAAGCCCCTCGCTCAATCCGTCGGGAAACGACGGCTCCCAGTAGGTGCGGGGCGCCCTACTGGGGGATCCCTCAGTGCTGTTAAACCCCAGAGTAGGGGAAGACAGCACAAAGCCCCGAGGGAAACGGTGCTTTCTAGCACCGAGTTGGTGTACCAGCCAGATTTGCTGGTAGTCCTTGCGGACGTGAAAGGCTTTATAAGCCTTGGAGAGTCTTGATAG